>SJYT01065778.1:1554488-1608978 GCA_006410635.1 Cephalophus harveyi | reverse complement strand
CATGTATTTTCAATTTCTAGAACAGTAAAGTACTTAATACGTTTTTGGAAAGAAAACTAAAAAAAAAAAAAAATTTAAAGTAGGTTTTTGGGGTAAAACTCTACCAATATCATGTAAACATACCTTTCTTTGTTAATCTTTCATCAGTATCTGGGCTAAAAAGCAGACCTGTTTTTACAGAGTCAATCCCATTTTTTAAATTTTGTTGATTTGCAAGTCGTCGACCAACATTTTCAGATCTATTGACACCAGAACACTCATTCTGTACAGAAAAAATTGAAAAAGTTTTGGTTAAGAAATAAACCTAATTAATTCAAAATATTAAGACAAACTATTGTTTTGTAGTTATCAAAATCCCCTATAGATAATTTTAAAAGGTAGATATATATAAATTAGGAATAATTTTATAGCAAACAGTATATTTGCATACATACTGATGGAAATTATAAGCATTTGACTGGCTATTAGTGGATATATTATGATCTAAAATAAAAACAGCCTCAGACATTAACTTAAAAAATTTTTTTTGTGGTGATTCTGTGCCCAGGACTGTTCACAAGAGTGAAAGAAAACAAAACAGACCAAAATCTTACCTTCATGGAATTTACATTCTTGATGGGGAGATTTAGACCAGAATAAGACAGACAATAAATTATAATGTACAATATACAATACATGAGATGAAAAGTGCCAGAAGGAAAAGTAAAACAGGGTAAGAAGGACATGGAGTGGTGAAGGGTCCGGGTATAATTTTTTGTGGCTGGGGGGAGGTACAATTTTAAATACATTGATCTGAAGATGATTTGTGAATAAAGAAAACAGAGTGACAATGTATAAGGGGAATGAACACTCTAAGGAGAGGAAAACGCCACTGCAGCCTCTAACGCTGATGCAAGGTTTGGCACATTCAAGAAATCACAAAGAGGCAAAAGTGAATGAAGTCAGATGAGCAGGGAGGAGAGCGCCAAGCGGGAGGCCAGGAACAGACCATGTGGGGCACTGCAAGTCAGTGTAAGAACTCTGACTTTTTTTTTTTTCTGAGAGTGAAGCAGGGAGCCACTGGAGGGTTCTGAAAAGAGGGGTGACCTGACTTAACTCTGCTTTTTAGGGGATAATTTTGGCTCTAGTACTGCAGCAAAGTAGAAGCAGGTAGTAGGAACTATTGTAGTAATTTAAGTTTTAAATGACATAACTCAAAAAGTTAGAAATAAAGTGCTGTGAAAAGTGGTCAGTCTGGATAGACTCTGGAAGCAGAAGTTAGACAGGATTCCCTAATGGTTTAGATGGTACGTGTGAGACAAAGTGAGGGGTCCAGAATGTCTGCATGGCTTTTGGCCTTAGTGCTTGGGAGAATAAGTTCCCATAACTGAGATGGTGAAGACTGCTCGTAGAAGCATGGGCTGGGGAGACAGGGAGGAGTGGAGAAATAACAGCATTGAAGAAACGCATCTCCGGAGCTCTATTAAGATGTCAGTACCTCCCAACTGGGAGGTCAAATAGGTAAATGTTAAGCAGTCAAGTTGTTCAGGAGAGCAATTTGGGCTAGAGATACAAATTTGAAGTACTAAGTAAATACACGATATTTAGTTAGAGCTGATGATCATCTTGAGTGAGTAGAGTGAGAAAAGATCCAAGGCAAAGCTTTTTGGGTACTCCAATGTAAAGGAATTAGAAAAGTAACTGGCAAAGAAGGAAAAAAATCAAAATGTCCTTGAAGCGAGGAAAGAAAATATGCCAAAGAAGAGCAAGTCATAGCTGGGTTACATGTTGCTGATGGATTGAGTCCACCTGTTTGAGCAGTGCTGAATTCATGAGTAATCTTGCGAGATCTATTTTAGGGAGAGTTTGGGATGAAAGCGTCACTGGAATTGATTTCAGGAGGATAGAAAAGGATGGAACTGGAGATAACAACTCAAGTGTAAATGCTTGGTATAAAGAAGAGTTGAGAACAGGGCAGGAGATGGAGGAGAGACAGGGTTAAGAGGATCTTTTAGCATCAAGTCTTCAGCTTTACACTAATATAAACAGCAGTGAAATGGTGAAAGACACTTACTCCATCTTTGCTATTTTTCCCTAGATTAAATTTCAAACGAAGAGATCTTCGAACCTTTTCTTTACGGCTGATTTTAGGAGAGAAGCAGCCTGCTTTTCCTGATTCCACCCTAGAAAGAGTGAAATTAAAAATATCAATTTACAGCATAAGAACTAGAGGAATTCCTACAAAATAAAGTTTGAAAGCCCAGAGCAAATCACACTGTTAGTAACTGAACAGAGTAATAATTTTTTAGGTTTAAGATACCATACATGAACACATTGTATCTGCATAAAAAATGATCTTTTCAGTTGATCATAAGAGTTTAGTCACTTATAAACCAGAATCATTAGACTAGCTTTTTATATATATATATATTAACAGGAAACTTAAAAATTACCCACATCAACAGGCAAAATGGACTCAAATTAGGAATCTTTCTCTGGAGGATAGGCCCTAGATTAATGAGACTATAAAGGCAAAGGGGATTTTAAAAAATTATTATTCAAATATGATTCTCAATAGAAAGACAAAATATTTTTTAAGTATATATATCAAATTTTACCCAACCTGGATAACTTACCTGCAAACTTTTTTGCTTGCAAGCCTTTTACTTCGCCTTAGCACATTTGTACTGATCAAATGGTTTCCACTGATGGCGACAGGAGAGAATGAACTCTGAGATGACCCTTCTGGGCTTGTATCACAGTGAACTAGAAAAACAACCACATGTGACAGACCATACATATTTTCTTTTCAAAGTATAAAATATTAACAGCAATTAGATTTAAAGTCTTAATTTCTACCTCTAAACAACAACAAAATCATATAATTTCTGGTTAGAATCCTCAAGGGTCAAATAACTCAAGTTAACTAAAAAAGAAAAAAAAGTATCAATTTCTTTTTAGTTGCCAATTAAAGGTCAGATTCAACATTATTTTTATATTAGAGTTTTACGTTAAACTCAGTACTTACAAGGGAGAGGTGGGCACTGTTGCAGTTTAGAGAAATAAGCTTTTGAGACAGACTTTGAGTTTGTCCACCACTTACTAAATGGCTTTAGGCTCTAAATTTGGATTTTTATGGTGAATATAATATTGCTATAATGTATATAAGATGTCTAGCACAGAGCCTGGTGCATAAGATTAATTAATGCCATTATCAAAAATGAACTACTGAAAAACAATTTAGTGTCTAAGTAGGCAGTATGCACCTGCTAGCCAACCTGCTGTCTATCTGACTCTAGAGTGCAATTTGTCCAATGTTTTTGACAAAAACTGATGACCCATAACACACATCTAACCACATGGTTACTGCCATGTTCCATGCTAACAACTGGAGGTTACAACAGCTCATTTTGATAAGGTCATTTAAGACTATTTCATGAAACGAACTATAGTGAAAAAAATTAGGGGAAAAGTATTATGAGTTATGAGCAAAGGCTCCATATACATTTGACTTGTGTTTGAATATTGCCCAGGATACACTCAGTGAACATGAATCCTCTCAACTTCCCACTGGTACTGATGAAGAATTTACACAGTCCCCAGAGTTTTCCATTACAGTGACTTTTTGGGTTCATTTGCCTTAAAAAAAAAAAGCTTGGAGGCTACATGATGTATCAAATGTGACTCAGGTAGCTTTATTCTAGGGTCAGGGCTTGGAGAGAAGGAGGTTTGTTTCCTGAGGAAGATATTGTATTGCTAATAAACAAAGGCAAGAAGAACTTCGATGCACATCTGCCATTTGGAAATAGTCCTCCAAAGCGGAAAACTCTCTTAACATTAAAAATATACTGAGTTAAAGCTTGTATCTCCAACCTGTAAACACTGGAAGAAGTACAGACATAGCTTCAGAGTTCTTATCATTACACTTTAATGAACCATAGAGAACCTGAAGGACTACAGAGAATAAGTTGCTAATCTGTTCATCTTTTAAAAGAAAACAGACAAGTAAAATGTAAAGCTTTTGGATAACAGAAACAAAACAGAGGCTTTTGGGAAGAAGACCTCATAATCCAGCTAACAAATTCAAAGTAGAACTCTTAACACTGTCTAAAAACAAAGAAAATCTAAAAGAATCTGAGACCACTCACATTTTGACTAAATGTGAGACAAATATGAGATGGAAGACTCTGGGCTTAGAGCTTCATTTCATTTGGGGTTGATCATAGTTTAATACGAGCCAACTTCTATTCTACACATACATGTTAAAGGAGCCAAGCCAATCCAAGATCATGCTAACAAAAACCTGGTATTCAAATTAGTGTGATTTTATTTTTCTCTGGAGGCTCTGGTTGGCCACATTAGGAACTTGCAGTTCATTCAGAATAAAATGACTGGGCTGGTAAAGGGATGTGGAAACCATGCCATAAACAACGGTGTTAAAGCTAAAGGCTTTTCATAAAAGCTACTTGAGTATAAAACTAAAAATACTACCTGCTCCCCCGCCCCCACCCGCCAACTAACCCACAATGATTACATTAATGGTAACTCCCACTCTGAATTCAGAGACACTCAAATGCTTGTGACCTCAATTCAACAGAAGGTAGCAATCTAGTCACAGCCATAGATCCAGAAGTAACTAAAGTAGAATTCAGGATATTCAATCAGGTGAAACCTGAGCGCCAGTACTATTCCTATTCACAGTGACCCATAGCTTTCAACAGGCAAGGCAGTAAAAAACACACACACACATACATGTTAATTATACTGAACCACACTGTCTATTTTAAAAGTTAGGGGACTTCACAAAATCCAGAGATTTGATAAAACAGAGAATAAAATCTGCCTCCTAAAGGAATTATTATGAAATAGCACTTTGTCCAGAATAAGCACTCATGTTAATGTTTATAATCCAGTTATACAAATTCTATTTGTTACCTGATATTGGTGTAGAACTGCTACTGAAGAAATTACTTGGCAACAACTCAGAGTTAAAATTGTGCTTGATGGACTTCCTTTTCTTACTTGAGAAACCATGAGAATCTACTGGCAGTTTACGCTTAGCATTTGGTGTAAGAATTGCTGGTGAAACAGATACCTGGGCTGAAAAAAAAAAATTGTTTTTTCTCCCAGAGTTGATAAAATACAAACACTTCACATAATTTCTTCCTTTAAAGTTATTACTTAAAATTAACCAATAATGGGGGGATGTTTACATTAGCATTATCAAAAATACATTAATAACTAAATTAACATTATGTAATTACTTAAAATAAAAAAGTTGTATAGAGGCAAGATTCTTAGTAATAGCTGAAACAAAAGCTAATCTAAATATTTTTGCTTTTCATAATAACTATTAACCAATTAATGTCTTTATAGAGCTAAGATTCTTAGTAATAGCTGAAACAAAAGCTAATCTAAATATTTTTGCTTTACATAATAACTATTAACCAATTAATGTCTTCAATCTGGAAAATGTAAACAATCAAATTTTCTATTACCAGGTTAAATAATTTTAGCCACAAGCAAATCAAAATAAAAAACTGGAACAAACACTAATAATTTTCTGGTTCTAAATAAAAATGAGATTGAGTTTTTCAGTCTCACATGTTCAGTAGCATCCCACTTGCAAATGGAAGAACATGACTTAGAAGATCACAGATATAACAACAGACTAAAATATTGTATATGTATGGCTGAGTCCCTTAGCTGTTCACCTGAAACTATCACAACATTGTTAACTGGCTCTACCCCAATGCAAAATAAAAAGTTCAAAAGAAAAACAAGAATATTAAAACAAACAAACACAGACTAAAATAAATCCTTACCTATAATATTAGGTTCAACATATCCAATGTAATTTTATATGTAATCACATTTATATCCAATGTCACAATACAGTATTATAGTACAATATCTCCACTAAAAATTACACTTGGAATTGATTAAACAAAACAAATCAGGTAATTATTATCACAATTAATTTCTGTATAATATACATGAAAGTGTGAAATTTAGTTGTTCAGTCATGTTTGACTCTTTGTGACCCCATGGACTGTGGCCCACCAGGCTCCTTTGTCCATGGGATTCTCCAGGCGAGAATACTGGAGTCAGGTGCCATTCCCTTCTCCAGGGGGTCTACCAGACCCAGGGATAGAACCTGGGTCTCCCACAATGCAGGCAGATTCTTTATGCTTTGAGCCAACAGGGAAGCCCATAATGTACATATATAAATGTCCAATTAAATAAAAATGTATAATACCTACCAATTCTTTCCTGTTGAGGTGTAATAGAAGGTGTCCTGTTAGATTTAAATTTATTTAATGCTCCACTAACAAAATCTGAAATGCAAGACATATATAATATAATCAATTATAACATCTACCTATCTTTCATAACTAACTCATAAATAAATAGGAAAACATTAAATACAGAATGAACTATAAAACAACTAACTACAATGTATAAAATGAGTACAATGTATAAAAGAGTACAGAAGAGGGTATCATTACCTTTTGAGGAAGGGAAGAAATGGCACCAAGAGAGAAAGCTTGGAAAGGGAAATAAAACCTTGTAGGTGTTGATTAAGTAGAAGGTAGAATTCAGGCTAGGTGACTAGCATAGGCAAAGGCATGTAAGAAAAAACAGAATGTATGTATACTAGAAGCCAGGAGTTTGATACAGCTAGAGCAACTAGTGAACAGTGGATATGGTTAAGAGATAAGTCTTATGTGTTAGGAAAACAAGGCTGTATATAATTTTGAAGAATCTGAACTTCTCCAAAGGGAAAAAGGAACAAAACCATCATTTCTGTGCTTTGACAGCAGTATGATAGATTAGTTGAGGGTAGGGGGTGTGTGTGTGTGTGTGTGTGTGTGTGTCTCCTTGGAGATAGGCAAACTAGCTAAAGGTTCTTCTAAGTATGTTATTCAGTCATTCAACAAATATATATTTTGTACCTGTGTCAGACACAATGAAGATACAACAGTAGCCAAAATATGAAACAATGACCTTTATGAAACTTTCTATTGGAGGAAGCAAACATTAAATATAACAAGCAAATAAATACCTATCAAAAAATGGGTAAACAGCGTGAAATGCAAATATTAACAACAGATTTAAATAGTGGAGTTAGAGGAGGTATCCTTGAGGAAGTAGTATTTAAGGTGAGACCTAAGGAAGAATGGGAATTAGCCAGGCAAGAGATGAGGCTCTGAACTGAGGGAGGTCCTGTGGAAACAGAGGCAGTAATAAAGGTATTTACAAGATCAGACTGATAAGACTTGGTAGGCAGTAGGATATGGGAATGAGAAAGGAGCAGATAAGAACACACAGAATTCTAATTTTGATGACTAAGGACAAGCCAGGACAACAAGCCAAGACAGATCGGAATGACATGACATACTCAAAATATTTAAAGATAAAAACTGTCAGCTATATTATTCAGATTAGAAGGAGAAATAGAAGCTGAGGGAGTTCATCAGTGCTAGACCTGCCTTACAAAAATGTTGAAAGGAACTCTTCTACCAGAAACAAAAGGCAAAAGTAAACAAAGCTTTGAGTAAGAGGATAAACAGTATCAGAAAATTACAACTCTGTATCAGAATAAGTTGTCAAACAATTCTATATTAAAGGTTTAAGGGAAAAAAAGCAGTAAAACTGCAGCTACTTCAATTTGGTAGTGAACACGCAACATAAAGGTATAATTTGAGACAACAAAAACACAAAAGAGGAAGAGGGAAAGGATGAAACTCATACAAGCAAGTGAAGGCAATAAGATGCTATTGGCAGAAAAAGGACTATTTCATCCACAAGACAACTTATACCAACTTCACAGTAACCACAAAATATAAATCTAGAGCAGAGACACAAAACATGAGAGAGAAAACAGAAAAACACCACAGAACAAAACGGAAGACAGAAACACAAAGGAAAAGAAACAATGGACAAATAGAACAGCCAGGAAAGTTTTAGTTTAGGCAGTACTAAGTTTTCATCTGTTAATAATCATCCTAAATGTGAGAGTGAAAGTGTTAGTCACTCAATCAAGTCTGACTATGCTACCCCGTGGACTATAGCCTACCAGGCTCCTCTGTCCATGGAGTTCTCCAGGCCAGAATACTGGAGTGGGTTGCCATTCGCTTCTCCAGGGGATCTTCCTGACCCAGGGATCAAACCCAGGTCTCCTGCACTGCAGGCAGATTCTTCACCATCTGAGTCACCAGGGAAGTCCAAGACTACTGGAGTGGGTAGCTATTCCCTTCTCCAGGGGATTTTCTCAACCCAGGGATCGAACCCAGGTCTTCTGCCTTGAAGGCAGATTCTTTACTGTCTGAGCCACAATGTACATGGACTGAATTCACTGATCGAAAGATACAGAGTGGCTGGATGGATTAAAAAACAAAACCCACTATACACTGCCTCCAGGAGACCTACCTCAGCTCTAAAGATAGATACAAGCTCAAAGTGAAGGGATGAAAGGTGATACTCCAATGGCAGCCGAAAGAAAGTGGGTAAATGTAGGTATGTGTGCATGCTCAGTTGCTACGCCGTGTCCAAGTCTTTGCGACCCCATGGACTGTAGCCCACCGGGCTCTTCTGTTCATGGGATTTCCCAGACTAGAATACTGGAGTGGGTTGCCATTTCCTTCTCTGGGGAATCTTCCCGATCCAGAGTTCAAACCCACATCTCCTACATTAGCAGGCAGATTCTTTACCATTGAGCCAGCAGGGAGGCCAGAAAGAGTCCAGAAATAAACCCATACATATATGGAAAATTAACTTATGACAAAAGAATATAAAATACAGAGAGAATAGTCTTTTCAATAAATGGTGTTGGGAAAACTGGACAGTCACATGCAGAAGAAGGAAATTAAACCACTGTCTTACATTACAGACAAAAATCATCAAAATGGATTAAAGGCCTGAATGTAAGACCTGAAACCATAAAACTTCTAGAAGAAAACATAGGCAGTAGCCTATGTGACATCAGTTTTATGAAAGGACAACCTACTAATGGGAGAAGATATCTGCAAATCACATATCTGATAAGTGGTTAATAGCCAAAATATATAAAGAACTGATATAATTCAACAACAACAACCAAATAAACAACCCAGTCAAAAAACAGGCAGAGGAACTGAATAGACATTTTTCTAAAGACACACACATGGCCAACAGGCACATGAAAAGATGTCCAAAATTACTATTACGGAAATGCAAATCAAAACCACGAGACACTATCTTACAACTGGTAAAATGCTTATTATCAAAAAGGCAAGAAATAACAAGTGTTGCGAGAGGATGTGGAGAAAAGGGAACCCCCATATATTGTTGGTGGGAATGTAAATTGGTGTAGCCACTATGGAAAACATTATGGAGACTCCTCAAAAAATTAAGAATAGTAGTATTCATTATATATGTACATACTACATCTTTATTATTCATCCATTGATGGATACTTAGGTTATTTCCTTACCTTGGCTATTGAAAATAACTCTGCTATGAACATAAGGGTGCGTACGTCTTCTCAAATTAGTGTTTTCATATTCTTTGGATAACTACCTTGATATGGGATGGATCCTAAGTATTTTGTTACAGAACAAAGAAGGCACAAGGAAAAGCTACAAAAGAAGGCAAGAAGAAACAGAAGGTGGGAATACCATACAAGCCAAAAGGTTCAAAAAAGCCATGGGAAAGTTAATAACTTATGTTTTTTTATGTGGAAACACATTTGAGGCAAAAGCAAATTGCCATACCTCCACATATGGGACTGCCATGACCACTTACCTCCTACACTTTGTCTTCGTTTTCTCTTACAGTCACCAGGAGTTTCGTAATCGCCTTCTTCAAAGCCTTCTAGCGATGGAGTAGCACAGAGACCATCAATACCCAACATAGCTGGTATCTTTTCTAGGATAAAATCTGGAACATGCCCTAAAATGAAAATGTTCACAATCAAGATTTGTCCTCTAGCCCCCCTCAAAATGTTTAAATAGTACATAACCACTTCCTAACAGTTGTCTTGGTAGCTCACTTAGAAAAAGCTGGGGTCTCCCTCATTTAAACAAATTCCATTACTTAAGAATGCAACTACATCTTACCGATATCTGATGCATAATCAATAAAAGTTTGTACTACTGCAGCCTGTAATCGTAACTTTTTTTCTGTGTTAGCAGACATCTTTTCATGTCCTTCACTTGTCTGAAGAAGATTTGGTGCAAATATTACAGCAAGATTGCTGCTATCCATCTTATTTTCACTGGACCTTAAATGAAAAAAAGTTTTATAAGATGGAGTCAAAGATAAAAATACAGAGTTAAAATAACACTGAGCACATTCTGAAGACCTCTCACTTTACCAGTTAAACACAAACCAAGATACAGTTACCCCTCACCTACCCATCTACATGACTGACTTGAAATAAGACAGAATCAGAAATACACAACCTCTGTGTGCTTAAATATATGTCATGAAAACACTGCTACCCCTATGGTCCACACATTTTTTTCCCACACAAATTGAACACATTTCTTTGATTTTCACACACAGAAAATTCAAAGTACTGAAGGCAGTAAGTATGTCTAGAACAAACAGGCTCGATGACAGCCAGGAGAAGGGACAAACTGAAAAGCAAACCACAAATATTTTAAAAACATAGTAATCATTAGAAGCCATTTAATGGCCTCAGAATCCTATAACACTAATAAACCATTAAGGCATTCACAATGGCAACCCCAAGACAACAAGGAAATATTACATATTTTTCATTATACAGGATATACTTCTTATAGTAAGGAAAAATATATTTTTAAGAAAAATTTCTATTCCAAATGGAATTTATTATCATAAGGGTATATCTAACTAGTTGAGAAATTAAACTGTCATCTCCCCAAAACTTTTATTTACTACTTACCTAAGAGAAACTTTCCTGAGAAAGTTAAAGAAGTATCTTAATATATCAATTGTGTGGTCAGCCATAAGACAGGAGAGCAACAATGTAGCTTTATTCTTCTCCTCTGTTTTTAGTTGTTGAGCTTTGAAAAGTGCTTCATGCAAATCAGCTGGGAGAATGGGCTCTGGCAATTCCCTAAAAAACTGCTTAAGAAGTCCCGCGGTATCACAAGGAGGTGCAGAAGACAGGCATCTTTCACCATGATCGAGTTTATTCTAAAATAAATATAATCATTTTGAGCACTCCGGGGTTTGAGGGTTTAACACAAATAAAGTATCCTTCCTTTTACTCACTCTAAAGAGCTTTCTTGAACAAATTTCTCTTAACTCTTGGTTTAGTATATATCAGTACTTTTTAGAAGGCTAAAAACAAAATTTTAAATGAACTTTCATTTCCTATCATACACAGGGACAAGGACCATGGGTTTGAAAGTACTCTGTAAATTTTTAAAGCATTATATAAATAGCTTGATTGTGAAAATCATTTCACAGCATATATGTATATCAAAACATCAGGTTGTATGCCTTAAATATATTTGTGAATTATACCTCAATTTAAGAAAAAAAAGCATCATATAAACGACACACACTTTGGAAAAAGGTTCTTCTGTCATGGAAAAAAGCTATTTGCAAACTCAAATTCTGTCAATAATTCATGTAATAATTCTAAATATTTCAATCCTAAAAACCAAATCAAAGAGTAGAATAAATATAGTTCAAGTATATGCTTACCTTTAGTGCTTTTAGACGAATAACAGATCCTGATTTCCTAAAAAGCCCTTCTGTATGAACATGCTCTTCTAAAGACGTGCAAGCATCAACAAGAAAACTAAAAGACAGAACTCTTTTCAGGTGGCAAAATGCACAAATCCTCTGCAATCAAACTCATCCCCATTACTCCATCAAAGTCACTAAAGGCCTCTGCCCTGCCAAATCCAGAGTCAAGTCACTGTCTTTATCTTGCTTGATACATGACCACTCCTGACGATCTTGAAAATACTCTTTTTCGCTACATTTATTTCCTGCTGTCTGCCTGACTGCTCCTTCTCAAACTTTTCTGGTTTTTCTTTTTCTGCCAGACTTCTCCATCCTAAGATCACCCAGGGCTCCAAGGCCTTCTCCTTTTCTTTACCTATTCTTTTTCCACAGGTGATCTTGCACAACACACATAGCTTAAAAAACCTAGCATCTGCACATTTGCCCCAAAATAAGTTAAGGTTTTTTTCCCTCATCAATATTACCTCTTAGAAAGTCGGATAAATTGATCCCAGTCCTTACAACCCTTCTCATGTTTTTAGAGGTGTGTGCTCAATTTCTTTATACTGAATAATTTTTAACAATCAATATTGGCTTTATATGCTTAGTTAACAGCTGGTAACACAAATTTGAATGGAAGTCAGCTACAAGAAAATGAAGGCATTCTACTGATGTAGAGTGGCTGAAGGTTGCAGAGTTATTGACAGAAAAGTTTTCTTTTTAAAGCAGGCAAACAAATTACAACAAAGATTTAGTCATTATTACTAGGGACATGGGGCTTCGCAGGTGGCACTAGTGGTAAGAATCCCGCCTGCCAATGCAGGAAACATAAGAGAGGTGGGTTTAATCTATGGGTTGGGAAGATGCCCTNTTACAACAAAGATTTAGTCATTATTACTAGGGACATGGGGCTTCGCAGGTGGCACTAGTGGTAAGAATCCCGCCTGCCAATGCAGGAAACATAAGAGAGGTGGGTTTAATCTATGGGTTGGGAAGATGCCCTAGAGGAGGGCATGGCCACCCACTCCGGTACTCCTGCTGGTATAATCCCATGGGCAGAGGAGCCTGGCGGGCTACAGTCCATGGGATCACAAAGAGTCGGACACGTCTGAAGCGACTTAGCATGCACACACACACTAGGTTTATGACTGCAATTCTAAATGTTGAATATCATCATAAAAAGCCCTTTCATAGGCCATCTAAAAGGCAAAATACTAAGTGGTTACCTCATGAAGACTGTGAATCTACAGTGTGAGTGAGGGAAAATTGTCCTAAGGCAAAAAGGTGTTCAAAAGCTTTTAGAGAATGCATCAACTAAAAACTTAGGTTATTGGACAATAATAGCCAGAATGAACCCTATTTTGGATAGAGGAGAAATGAATTAGTAAGTACGCACTTTTAAACTATTCTAACATTTATTCATTACTGAACCTTAAAATTCAATTCTGAAAATGAATACAAATTAAAAAGTTAAAATATGCAAAATTTTAAAAAGACAACTTTTAATCTGAGTAAATGTTGAGAAATAAAATCATTTGCTAGTTCCAACTAATTGTGCGCATCAATTAACTATTTATTTTCATACATTCAAATAGTAGTTTGAAATATTTACTCTTCATTTCAAACTTTGCTCACCTTGGAATATGTCCATATTCTGGTACAACGGCCTGGGGCAATGCATTTAATGGTATGCCAAATATTTTACCCTAGAATGACAAATTCAGTTACTCTAACACAAATATTAGGCTCAATATAAGCTTTCTTAAATACTAGGTAAATTAAAAATTAAAAAATAAAACAAGATAGTCAAGACAAAGAAAACAATTATATCAAGTGCATTTGTTAAAAAGTAACTTCTATATACTAAGATACTAGGTGCCCAGAGTACAAAAACAGTCACTTTGCCCTTAAGCAAGGAAGCAAATTCCCTCAGTTTTCAATCCCATAATGGAAAATTAATCCATTTAGTGTTCAGTCAGGAAATTTTTACACAGAATTTGGCCCAAAATACTAACATTTCTGGAAAATACTACAAGCTCCTTCAGTAACTACATATAAATACTGACCTTAAACTTTCTATTGGTCACCTTATCAATATTTACTAACTTGAACAGAAGACCAAATGACTGATCTGACCCAGGGATTGAACCCACACATCTCTGGCGTCTCCTGCATTGGCAGGCAGTCTTTACACTGCGCCCCAGTCTTGACACTGGGAACCCTTTCCACGTTACTGGAGAGTACTAAGCAAACAGCTCTGAATATCGAAGGGAAGGATTTTGTAAACAATTTAAATTTTATTTCACACTTTGAAAACCATTTTTAAGTGGCAGGCAGTCTTTACACTGCGCCCCAGTCTTGACACTGGGAACCCTTTCCACGTTACTGGAGAGTACTAAGCAAACAGCTCTGAATATCGAAGGGAAGGATTTTGTAAACAATTTAAATTTTATTTCACACTTTGAAAACCATTTTTAAGAAGTCACAATAGAATGTATTATGTTCAAATGTTAATACATTTGAAGATCCCGAGAGTATATCCAGATGTTGATTGAGTGTGCTTACCTCTGAGTGAAGAATCTATCACTATCTTTGGGCATATATTCAAACTTCAAAAATGAGTCACTGTTTAAGAAGGCTGTAGCAATATCTTGGACTTGAATTTATTTTTAATTCAAGCCTGTACATGTCTGCTTATATAAAATTAGATTAAGTGGGCATACCTAATCACATTATGTTAATTTATTTTAGATACATCTGCTCCCCCCGAATGCTCTTGAAGCACTTAACATTTTAAAAGCATATTATTAACATTTAACTTTTATTTACAATAATAAATCATTCAGGGAATTTCCTGGCAGTCCAATGGTTAGGACTCACTGCTTTGAGTCAGGGTTCCATCCCCGGTAGAGGGAGCTAAGATCCTGCAAGCTGCATGACATGGCAAAATCATTCACATTCTTAATGATCTGACAAAATCTTACTAGTCCTTTCTCAAGCATCTGGTTCAATTTAATAGATGAATATAGAAAAGAGCAACAGAGTTCCAGAAAAATATCTACTTCTGCTTCATTGACCATGCTAAAGCCTTGACTGTGTGGATCACAACAAAATGGAAAATTCTTAAAGAGCTGGCCACCTTACCCATCTCCTGAGAAACCTGTATCGGGTCAAGAAGCAAAAGTTAGAACCGCACAGGGAAAACTAACTAGTTCAAAATTGGGACACGAGTACGACAAGGCAGTATGTTGTCATCTGCTTATTTAACTTCTTTGCAGAGTAAATCATGTGAAATCCTGGGCTGGATGAATCACAAGCTGGAATCAAGATTGCTGGGAGAAATATCAACAACCTCAGATATGCAAATGATGCTATTCTAACGCCGAAGCTGAAGTTCCAATACTTTAGACACCTGATATGAAGAGCTGACTCACTGGAAAAAACCCTGATGCTGGGAAAGATTGAGGGTGACAGAATGAGACGGTTCAGTTCAGTTCAGTCGCTCAGTCGTGTCCGACTCTTTGCGACCCCATGAATCGCAGCACGCCAGGCCTCCCTGCTCATCACCATCTCCCGGAGTTCACTCAGACTCACGTCCATCGAGTCAGTGATGCCATCCAGCCATCTCATCCTCTGTCGTCCCCTTCTCCTCCTGCCCCCAATCCCTCCCACCATCAGAGTCTTTTCCAATGAGTCAACTCTTCGCATGAGGTGGCCAAAGTACTGGAGTTTCAGCTTTAGCATCATTCCTTCCAAAGAAATCCCAGGGCTGATCTCCTTCAGAATGGACTGGTTGGATCTCCTTGCAGTAACAGCATTATGGATTCAATGGACACGAGTTTAAGCAAATTCCAGGAGACAGTCAAGGACAGGGAGGACTGGAGTGCTGTAGTCCATGGAGTCAAAAAGAGTCGGACATGACTTAGCGATGGAACAACAAAAGGGAAAGAGCAGAAGAGAGGAACAGAGATCTGAACCCTGGGGAAGATCCACGCTTAAGGAATAGAAGAAAAAGGGAGCCGATGAAGGAGATGGAAGAGGGGTGGGCAACTGAACAGTAACAACAGCCACTCTGACGGCACAAAGTGAAGAGGAACCAAAGAGCCTCTTGATGGGTGTGAAAAGAGAGAGTGAAGAAGCTGGCTTGAAACTCAACTTTTAAAAACTGAAGATCATGGCATCCGGTCCCATCACTTCATCGCAAATAGGAAGGGGAAAAGGGGAAGCAGTGACATTTTATTTTCTTGGGCTCCAAAATCACTGCAGATGGTGACTGCAGCCATGAAATTAAGACGCTTGCTCCTTGGAAGGAAAGTTATGACAAACCAAGAGAACATATTAAAAAGCAGCAACATCACTTTGCCAGCAAAGGTCAGTCTAGTCAAGCTATGGTTTTTCCAGTATTCATGTAAGGATGTGAGAGTTGATCCATAAAGAAGGCTGATTGCCGAAGAATTGATGCTTTCAAACTGTGGTGCTACAGAAGACTCCTGAGAGTCCCTTGGACTGCAAGGAGATCAAACCAGTCAATCATAAAGGAAAGCAACCCTGAATATTCATTGGAAGGACTGATGCTGAAGCTGAAGCTCTAATTTGGAAGAGCTGACACATTGGGAAAGGCCCTGGTCAGGGACTAATTTCCCACATGCTACAAGGTGCAGCCAAAAAAAAAAAATATTTAAGGAAAAAAAAAAATTATGTTAGTATAGGCAACCCCTTATTTGGGTAAATCAGAATTTTCTTGATACTATATAAACAAAATGCAAAAATAAATCATATGCCAAAGCTGAAGTTTACAAATGTCATACATACCTAGAATTGAGTTGGTGTTTTTTTTTTGTTCATTACACTCAATAATTGACTTAACAAATAAGTGCTATAATTTAACCTCATAAAATAAAACTAATAACATGCTTTTAAAATTTTATTAGAACACCACTTACAATATCATCTTTAAAAAGATGCCTAGCACTTTTTGTAAAGAGTTCAAAACTCTCATTAGATAATAAACACCAAAGAGCTAAAGAAATCTAGTACTTAAATAATTACCTAACACGTTAGATCTCATAACACAATGATCTTCTGTATTTCTCTACTTTATTAGGGTTTCTAGCATGAATACTAATTAGAATGTAGACCTCTGATTATCATAACAACTGGCTGAATAAATAAGTGGCATGTGACAGGCACTGTGTGCTAGTCTTATCTACAAATCTTATTTTTTGACTCCCCCAACAACTCAAGAAGAGATACCAATCCAATTTTATAGAGTAGGAAACTGAGGCTTAGGACAAGCAGCCCAAGATCACACCCCAAATAGGAGGAGAGTAGGAATCAAAAACAAATCAAAGTCCATCTGACTCTAAAAGCAAAGAGTCAGTTTTCCTTAGAGGTAAGAAACAGAAATATGCACACAAATTCTTTCACACACTTACAAACCTACTATATTTGGGATCTGAAAAGAAAGTACCATATAATTAGGTGTGTATATATATATATATATATATATATATTAGGTATATATTTATATTTAGATATAAATCTAAAACAAAATCCTTATATGCAACTAATTTTTCACAATGAAATTCTTCAGGATTATGTACAAATATTAAAATCTCATTCAAAATCCCCTTACCTCAGCCACCAAAAATCAACTGCTTCTGAACCATTCCACTGTAGTTTCTCAATTTACTCATTTAAAGCCTAAGGAAGGGAAGAAAGTGCCCCCCCCCCCCCCCCGCCCCGTCCCCTTTTAAAATCTAAACCTCTTTCCCCAGAACTTACCACTATTTCCGTGGTTGCTGTTTCCTGTCTCCTGCGATCGCACTGCGCACGGCCACCCTTGACCTTAATTCCATAGGCAGCCCGAAGCTGCTGTACAACCGCCAAACGCACCAGCCTCTGATCCCACATTCCGGACATGTCGCTCACTCTCCGAGGTGCGATCTGAGTCCTGACCCTCTTTCGCCACCAAGTCTTCCAGTTTCCAAACACTCTCAGTTTTGCGCTCAGCTCCGCGGCCTTCCGGCCCCGTCTGACACTCTTCCGGCCCCGGACCCCAGCCACTTCCACGGCTTTTTCCTCGATCCTCTATACACTTTCACCGACCCTTCTCTTAGCTCTGTGCCACTCCTCACCTTTCCTTCACTTTCACTGGCCTCCTTTGTCACTTAATTCTTTCAGCTACTTACACAGATTTCTCTTCTTTCTCTCAGATCCTGTCAGTTCCTTGCAGCACGCCTGTTACCAGCTTCTCACTACTTCCAGCCACTCTCTTCCAAACCTCCCTTTGTCCTCGTCTCTCTCCGAACAGTAAAGACTACCCTTCTTCTCGCCCTCCTGAGCCCAGCAGGCTCAGCTGAGCGTCTATCCCTGCGACCCCACGCCCCCCACCCTAGCCCAGCCACCGGACCAGCCGGCAGCTCAGGGGCCTCTCCCAGTCCCGGTCCCCGCCCGGGCTGGTGGCCGCCGTCACCCCGTTTCACAGGCTGCTCCTTCCCTCCCCCATCAGCCTGCCGGCTGCCCCGGCCAGCACATCCCGGTGCGCTTGGTGAAGTCAAGCGACCCTCTTCATTCCTCCGCCCCCACCGCCTCTGCAGACACCGGAGGCGCCGCGACCGGCCCACCCTCGGTTTCAGCCCAAGCTCAAATGGCAGCGCCAAATAGCGCTCCGCACTCTGATTGGTCCGCTCCTCTTTTCAAAATCAGGACCCCGGAAGGTGGCCAGGAGCTGCCTGTCCAGGGCGTTACTGGGATACCGGCCGGGGGCGGGCGACGGGGTTGGGCACGAAGGGTGTGGAGGGCAAAACTAAGAAACACAGAAAGAAAAATGAGTTCCACTTGCTCCTTCTTAGCCATAATTTATAGGGAAATACTGTCTATTGTATATTTTAAAACACCTGGCCTGAATCCGAGATAATATATTTGGGGAAATGTAATAGACACCTCATTCTCTCTTTTTTTTTTTAGATCTCGGCGGAGGCTGAAGGCCCATTTACGAAGAAACCGGTTCTGCGGAACCGTAAGGGAGACCATTTGGTCGGGATTCATCAACGCTGGTTTTAGTAACCCTAAGCCGGAATGTTTGGTGGAAACTTCGGCTTTGGGAACTGGTCCATACTTAGGGGACTGGTGATGACGCCCAGATCTTTGCGTTTAGGTAGTTAAAATACAACAAAGAAGACCTGTCAAGAGAGAATGGCGTGCGGGAGGAAAGTCTAGGGGAGGCGGCCGCTGCAAAAGCTTCATTCGGTGGGGTCTGGACTAAGACCACGAAGGAGACAGAGACTGGTCCCCGGCCCTCACGGTACAGAGAGCGTGGTTTATCTTGTTGACAGACAAGACTGCACATACCCAGCCCTCGTCCCCGGGCTGCGTTTCCATTCTTAAACGTCAGCAGTCCCATCAGATATTAAGTATTTTTAGGGCTGGAGATGTGGATTCAAATACTACAGACAATACAGCATACGTTTACTACCACCCATGCCTCAGTCCCATGTAAATTTGGCAAGAGTAACAAAAACTAAAACAAAAAACAGAACTTTATCTGCCTTATCCAGTTGTGCGCTTATCGCCTAATAGTGCCAGAGGCCAAATGCGTCATTTGCCCGACTTGAAAGGGTTTAAATGGGAAACAGTTTTCTTAGAAGCATTTTGTTCCTTTTGGAGTTCAGGTACTTAGATATTCTACCTTTTCCAATCTAAAGAGGATGGCTTGAAATGGAAACAAACATGGCAACCCTCTGCAGTATTCTTGCCTGGAGAATCCCATGGAAGGAAGAGCCTGGCGGGCTGCAGTCCATGGGGTTACAAAGAGTCAGACAGGACTGAAGCGACTGAGCACACACGTGCAGTTTGGTACAGGATGAGTGAAACCAGACCCGATTTTGGCCCTCCAAGGAGGGGGGGGGGAATAGGGGAGAATGTCAACCAAGTAATTATATGAATGGGGACATAATTACTAACTAAGAGACATGCCCTAAGGAAAGGAATAGTCTATGATAGGGTACAATGAAAGATCCTTGATGGGGGAGGGGTGTAACAATGAACTGATCTGAAGAATTAGCAGAAATTAACTTAATAAAAAGTGAAGGTGGGATGGTGGACTGGGCCTAGCATTCAGGAGACAAAAGCACTACAGAAAAAGCCATCAATTTTAACAGAACCAGTGCATCAGAAGCTATACTAAACATATTTCTCCTCTTTTCGTCTTGCTTCAGACATAACTATAAAAAATTACATGGTTTTTTAGCCTCCTCCTTTACCCAAGCTTCCCTTTGTTTTGGGTTTAGGACCCACTGTATCTCTTGAATATTAATTTTTCTAACTGTATCTTAATGCTTTTTCTTTAAAGCTGAGCTCTTTGATTTTATGTTTTGTCCTTTCTCTTAGGATGAAAATACTAGTTCTTAATGTATTGACACAATTACTTGCTTTATTCATGTTTATAAATACACACACATATATATGTATAAATAATACATATATATTAACAAAATAAGAATAGCAGTATTGCTAACATAAGACTGCTGAATGAAGTTTAAATTTGCATGTGTGTTTTTTCCCTCTATATTAGTGTCCCACTGGAAATGTACAGAAAAAAATACTATGATTTGTATGAGCTAGATATACACCTTCTCTTTGGTTATTATGAATGTACTATAGTTTATTCAACCAGACCTCTACTGAGGTGGCTTCTCTTGTTACACAGAGTGGGTCTAGGGCATGCCCGTAGTTGTGGTGCAGGGGCTTATTTTCCCTGCAATATGTGGGATCTTCCCCAACCAGGGATCAAACCCATATCCCCTGCATCAGCAGGTGAATCTTTAACCACTAGACCACCAAGGAAGTCCTGTGTTGCACTTTTAAAAACTAACCTTTATTGGACTATTTGCTTTGCTTGTCTGTTAGACTGTTTAAACTGTAGTTAAAATAATCAACCTCTTCCCTTAATGAGACTCTGAATGATAGGTAGGAATGTTTTTCCCACTCCCAAGTTGTAAAAGAATTCATTTATTCTTTTTGAAAAAATACCAATATGGTTTCAGTTTTTAAAAATTTAGATCTCTGACCCATTTGGAATTTATCCATTGTAGAATAAAGGATGGATCAAGCTTTATCTTTTTCCATATGGCTACTCGTCCTAGACATTTTGCCTCACTTCAGCAAACTCCCACCCTACCTCTAGAAGTAGCAGGACATTACTACTGAATGCCCCACAGAATACCTTGACTGATCATTAGACTTTGCCTTTATTTTTATCTATTTATTTTTAATTTTGTCTGTGCCCTGCAGTTTGTGGGGATCTTAATCCCCCAATCAGGGATTGAACCCCAGGTCCCTAGAGTCCTAACCACTAGATGGCAAGGGAATTCCCTAGACTTTGCTTCTAGTTAGCGCCACTAGGCAGCACACATTTTTTCTTTAGCTATCTCACTCTCTTTTCTGTGAAATTAATCTAGTATCTCTCAAAGTTCTTCCCTACATTTTCTTCTTGTACCCCAGCTTGGGAGAAGGTGACTTGAGTAGCTTTCCAAATCAGATCCGGAGATATTCTCTGTAAAGCCAAAGTGATCGGCCTTGAAATCATTGCCTTCAAGGCCTGGCACATTGCACAGACACTATTTCATTGATTAATAAAACCAAAACATTTGGAGAGATGTCTAAAATTCAGCTTGACTAACAGAAAAGAATTTAGTGATTTTCTCAGGTCACTGGAGTTCTCACCAGAATAATGGCACAGCAATGCTTTACCTACATTGCCCTCCAAGGCTGAGATGCTTGTTCTTCTTTGCTTACAGGAGTATTGGCTACAGACAGCTCATAACCAAGTTCCTTTGAGGACAGAGAATTGCTCTCACAGAAGGGAGCTGCCTCACCCCAGATGACACCTCCTCCTGGGGGCAGTCTGTGTGCCATGTCTGGTCCATGTGGGGGGACATAGACCTGTCCCTTACCTCAGTTCAGGACAACTGAAGGGCCTTCCAACCTTAGAAAGTCTTATAGGATGAGCTGAGGCCTATGTGGCAACTGTATCACAACTCAGCCTTTCCATCTGTCCAGTCCTGGTTTCCAAACTCATTTGCTCTTGCTGTTCCAAGAGTTTGCCCCAGTAAGCCTCCTGCTCACAAATCTTCTCAGTGCCTGCTATTCAGGCAGCCCAACTTAAGGCATAGGGTTGATGCCTTCCCTAATCAGTGCTCTCAGCTAGAGCCTTGCTATCAAAATGCCATCCATGAATCAGCACTACTGCTGTCAACATGGAAAAGTTAGAAAAGAGTAGCTCAGGCCTCACTCCAGATCTACTGAATCAGAATCTGCCTGTTTATAAGGTTTCTGGACGAGTTGTCTGTACACTAAAGTTTAAGAAACTCTGGACTAGGCTCAAAGGACAGTGGTCTGAACTGATAAATATTTCTTACTGTGGGTTATTAGGTGGGAAAACCCAACAAAATGTTTTGTTGTATTTTATATTATGCAGATAGAATAGAGAGTAAGTGTTATCATCTGACTACTCAGGTTTATGTCTTTTAGTCTCAGGCCACAGGGTTTTCTCTTACCTTTTGAGGTTGCCTTGTGTGGTGTTCTGGTATCCAAAAACGTAGCCCAGGACTTGTGACAACTCTGAAATGACAGACAGAAGGTGTCAAACATAGAATAATAGCCTTCTGAGACTCGTGAGTGGAAGAGACACATGCAAATTTCTGTTCTGTTCTAGAGCAAGAAATTCAAGCTGGGTTTTTTGCAGTGGTGTGAGGGAAGGTAGGAAAAATGGAATGGAAAAAGAAAATGATAAATAAGCCAAAATGATTAAATAAAAACTGTAAGTACAGAAAATCTTAAGAATTTTTCCATCTTTCACAAAACTACAAAGTGGACAGTTTAATAGGGCCTTCATCCACAATATAGGCTTGATAAGTTATTGAGCACCATTACATGGAGAAGGAAATGGCAACCCACTCGAGTATTCTTGCCTGGAGAATCCCATGGACAAAGGAGCCCGGTGGGCTACAGTCCATGGAGTCACAGAGTCAGACACAACTGAGCGAATAACACATACATGCATACACGGATGATATAAATTTATTGGTTTGGAGGATGTTCAAGATATAATTTGAGGAAAAGCAAGTCACAAAGTTATATGTGTAGTATGATTGTTGTGCTTCATATGTGTTTATGCAAAGAAAAACGGAATGATGTTAACAGTAGCTACATCCAAGTGATAACATTGCCAAGTGACTTTCACATTCATCTTTGTGCTTTTCTGCTATTATCACTTTTTACAGAAGTGATAATATTTAAATATTTATAATGGATATAATGGGTACACTTGAATATTTATAATGGGTATATTGTTGAGTGTTGAATTGTGTCCCTCCAAAAGATACGTTGATGTCTTAAACCCCAGCATCTCGAAATGTGACATTATTAGTTAAAATAAGGTCATACCAAAGTAGGGTGGCTCCTTAATTCAATTAAACTATTATAATAAGAGGAGGTACAGTCATGTGAGGTAAGAATGCTATGTGATGATGGAGAAAGCAATTGAGTGCTGCATCTGCAGGCCCAGAAACACCAAAGATGGGTGGTCCCTGCCAGAAGCTAGGCAGAGGTAAGGAAGGGTTCTCCCCTAGTTTTCAGAGGGATCACTGCCCCACCAACCTTGACTTCTAGCTTCCAGAATTGTGGGAAATAAATTTCTGTTGTTTGAAGGCACCCAGTTTGTGCTGCTACTTTAAGCTAGCCCTAGGAAATTAATATAGATGTTACCTGACAATCATTAAAAAGTATAGTCATTGCCATTTTGAAAATTAAATGGAGCTGTAATTGATCTGAAGGAAGATGACACCCATCAGCCTGCACAAAGGTGATTTCTCCCACAAAACCTTCCCTGAGGCTTCAGAGAGGTAACACTAGAGTCCTTGGTGGGAGCAGCTAGTTGCACACATCACTTTCCTCCTCCAGGTCTAAATTCCCTTGAGAGGGCAGGGGCCAGGTTCATGTTCACTTCCCATAAAATGTAGCCCTGAACTTGGACTAAAGATCTCAATGAATGCTTTTTGAATTATTGAATAAGGGATTCCTATTAGCAAGAAAAGCTTTCCCTCCCACTCTTACGGAATAGGATAATCAAACAAAAGCAACAAAACACCTGGAGGATGAAAACTGAAAGACTCTGGATTTGGGAGGAGCGGAATGCAGGGGTCCCATAGGCCAACACGTCTGTGGGCACAGACTCCAGATCTCTAGTTGTTTAGAGTGTTAAAAAGGTCTCCTGTCAAACAAATATACCAATTTCTTCTCCGTAGGGACTCTAGGGGCTTTTAATATACCATTGTGCACTGGGACTTTCCAATAAGAAGCTGCTCTTCCTGTATTTGACTGGTAAATTATTTTTTCTCTCAATATTTCCAAGCGCTTGGTGGTGGGTGTTTGAGGAATGTTCACCGTGTTCATGTGAGCCCATTGAGAATACCCTCAGGAGAGAGTGAAGTCAGGTGACCAGAGGTTGAATTCCAGCTCTACCATGTAATTATGGAAAAGTTACCTAACTTGTCTGAGCCCCAAATTCCTCACCTATAGTGGGAAATTATTAGAATATCCACCTCTTATAAGACTTACATGACTCATGAAATTATTAGTGTCTTGCCCAGTGCACTGAAGACCTCAATAAATGTTAACTGTTAATAAGTATTACAGGTAGTTGTCAGTTCAGTTCAGTTCAGTCGCTCAGTTGTATCCGACTCTTTGGGACCCCATGAATTGCATCACGCCAAGCCTCCCTGTCCATCACCAACTCCCGGAGTCTACTCAAACTCACGTCCATCAAGTCGGTGATGCCATTCAGCCATCTCATCCTCTGTCGTCCCCTTCTCCTCCTGCCCCTAATCCCTCCCAGCATCAGAGTCTTTTCCAATGAGTCAACTCTTCGCATGAGGTGGCCAAAGTACTGGAGTTTCAGCCTTAGCATCATTCCTTCCAAAGAACACCCAGGACTGATCTCCTTTAGAATGGACTGGTTAGATCTCCTTGCAGGTATTTGTAGCTGGTATAAACTCAGAAGTCTCAGCCGTTGGGGAATTCTGACAGCTGGAGGAAATGCCAAACCATAGGAGAAGTTTACCTCTGTGTGCCATACGGTGTGTAGAATTCTTCTCCAGGATCTTTTGAATGAGATCCTTTCTCCCTACTCCTTAAAGCAAAGGCGTTCACTCCCAAATGCTGAACACAAGGGGAAAGGACAGCATCCCCATTTCCCTGTTAGACTGACAGAGCTGGTGTGAGACTTCCCCTTGGCAAGTGTCCTTCAAAGAGTTTACTGTGTTTATCTGTGTCTTCTGTGTGCCTCGTGCAGAGAGGTCAATAACACTGTAAACAGAGAAGAGCTCCAGACTGAGTCAAGCAAATTCCAGAAAACTGAATGGGTCATGGCAGTAAAGTACATTACTATAATCCACAGAATATATGAAGCTTTAAAATGCAAATGCCTTGACTTTTGATCAAAATTTATTGGAGATGAGAAGAATGAGCTACCTCAGTACATTTTTATGGCCAGAATTAAAACAAGTGTATTCTCTTAAACCCTGCCAGCAGTCTTAAATTCACTGAACCACCTTCAGTGTCCACAGGATTCTGTCTCTATGGAACTCAATGTGACGGGGAGCTCTTATGGCTTTGGAACTTTCCCTGAAGTTGAAAGGTGAGACAAGAGTGGGTGATAGATCACAGGACCAGCGGGTGAGACGTCTTCACACATTTGAGACCAGAGTGATGGTTAAAGGGGTGCTGGTGGTTTCTCAAGGATACCAGGCACCTGACCCCCTGGGTGTATGATGCTGACCAGCCTAAATTCACGACCTGTTCTTCCACTATCCATGCATCAGGGTCAGCCCTACATGGATCTGTCCCTCTGCACCGCTCCCAGCAGAAGTGGTATGCAGGGAGTGTGGATTTGACCCCTGGTCGGGAAGCTAAAATGTGCCTCATGGCCAAAAAACCAAAAACTTAAAGTGAAAGCAATATTGTAACAAATAGAAGCAGTTGTTCACTGTAGGTAGTAGCCTTGCAGCCCAGAAAGAGTGTACAGAAGCAAACATGAAGCTCCATGGATCTCTCACATTCAGAAGAGGACCCTTGATACCTACAGAAACTCTGGGTGAGGCAGCTATGGGGCCTGGTTGGTAAATATTTCTAGGAAATAGTTAAGAAAAATTCCTCGGAAAAAGCTTACTCACCTTCACAACCTCATAACTGAAATGATCGATAGTGTTCCTGTCTAACCTTTGGCGAAACTTAATTACTCTGCCATCTGAGAAGTTCCACCAAGAGAAGCGGCAGAAGGAACTAGTATTTATTGTATGCAACATGTCAGGCGTTAATCCTCATGGCAGCCCTCAGAAATAGGTAATATTCCTGTTTTACAAATGAGGAAAATGAGGGTTAGCAAGGTTAAGAAAATTGTACAAGGTCCTAAACTGTTAGATGGCAGAGCTAAGATTCCAGCCTGGCTCCAGAATACACACTCAGTCTGATACACACTCAACTGGACTGCAGCACCTTTTCTGCAGGGAATGCCGGTGAACTTGAGAACAGCCTTTTTTTGTTTTTGTTTTCGTACTTCTCAAAAATTTTGTTTTCGAACTGGAGAATAATTACTTTACAGTGTTGTGTTGGTTTCTGCCATACAACAATGCAAATCATCTGTAATTATATATATATATATATATATATATATATATTCCCTCCTTCTTGAGCCTCCCTGCCCTCTCCCATCCCATCCCTCTAGGTCATCACAGAGCACATGGCTGGCTTCCTGTGTTATACAGCAGCTCCCCCTTAGCTATCTGTTTTACACATGATAGTATATATATGTAGATGCTACTTTCTCAATTTGTCTCACTCTCTCCTTCCCCTGCTGAGTCCATAGATCTGTTCTCTACATCTGTATCTCCATTCCTTCCATGCACACAAGTTCACCTGTACTGTTTTTCTATATTCCATTCCCTGATGGCTCAGATGGTAAAGAATTCGCCTGCGATGTGGGAAACCTGGGTTCAATCCCTGGATTAGGAAGATCCCCTGGAGGATGGCAAGGCAACCCACTCCATTGATATTGCCTGGAGAATCCCCAAGGACAGAGGAGCCTGGCAGGCTACATTCCATGGGGTCCCAAAGAGTCGGACAATACTGAGCAGCTAAGGACACACACACTTGCGTTAGTATACAATATTTGTTCTTCTCTTTCTGACTTACTTCACTCTGTACAACAGGTTCATCCACCTCACTATACCTAACCCTGAATGTTGATTGGAAGGACCAATGCTGAAGCTCCAATACTTTGGCCACCTGATGCAAAGAGATTGCATCGAAAATGCAAAGAGATTGCATTGGAAAAGACCCGATGCTGGGAAAGATTGAAGGCAAAAAGAGAAGAGGGTGGCAGAAGATGGCATGGTTAGATAGCATCCCTGAATCAATGGGCATGAATTTGAGCAAACTCAGGGAGATAGTAAAGGACAGGGAAACCTGGCATGCTGCAGTTCATGAGGTTGCAGAGTCAGACACGACCTAGTGACTGAACAACAACAATATTCCATTGCATATATGTACCACAACTTCTTTATCCATTCTTCTGTCGATGACGATTAGGTTGCTTCCATGTCCTGGCTATTGTAAATAGTGTTGCAGTGAACACTGGGCTGCATATGTCCTTTTGAATTGTGGCGTTCTCAGGATATATGCCCAGAAGTGGAATTGCTGGGTCATACAGCTTCCCTGGTGGCTCAGATAGTAAAGTGTCTGCCTGCAATGCAGGAGACTAGAGTTCAATCCCTGGGTCAGGAAGATCCCCTGGAGAAGGAAATGGCAACCCACTACAGGATTCTTGCCTGGGAAATTCCATGGACAGAGGAGCGTGGGAGGTTACAGTCCATGGGGTAGCAAAGAGTCGGACATGACTGAGCAACTAACACATGGCTTACTCCTAGTGTCTTAAGGAATCCCCCTATGTTCTCCATAGGGTCCGTATCAATTTGCATTCCCACCAACAGTGCAGGAGAGTTCCCATTTCTTCACATCCTCTTCAGCCTTTATTGTTCATAGGTTTTGTTTTTAAAATTTATTCATTTTTTATTGAAGGATAATTGATTTACAGAATTCTGTTGTTTTCTGTCAAATCTCAACATAAATCAGCCATAGGTATACACATGTCCCCTCCCTCCTGAACCTCCCTCCCATTTCCTCCCCCATCCCACCCCTCCAGGTTGACACAGAGCCCTTGTTTGAGTTTCCTGAGCCATATAGCACATTCTCATTGGCTATCTATTTCACATACGGTCATGTAAGCTTCCATGTTACTCTTTCCATACATCTCACCCTCTCCTCCCCTCTCCCCATGTCCATAAGTCCATTCTCTATGTCTGTTTCTCCATTGGTGCCCTATAAATAAATTTTTCAGTACCATTTTTCTAGATTCTGTATATATGCATTAGAATATGATTTTTATCTTTCTCTTTCTCTTTCTGACTCACTTCACTCTGTATAATAGGTTCTAGGTTCATCCACTTCATCAGAACTGACTCAAATGTGCTCCCTTTTATGGCTGAGTAATATTCCATTGTATATATGTACCATAACTTCTTTATCCATTCATCTGTCGATGGACATCTAGGTTGCTTCCATGTTCTAGCTATTGTAAATAGTGCTGCAAAGAACAATGTGTCTCTTTCAATTTTGGTTTCCTCAGGGTATACGCCTAGGAGTGGGATTTCTGGGTCATATGGTGGTTTTGTTCCTAGTTTTTAAAGGAATCTCCATACTATCTTCCATAGTGGCTGTATCAATTTACATTCCCACCAACAGTGCAAGAGCGTTTCCTTTTCTCCACACCCTCTCCCGCATTTATTGTTTGTAGTCTTTTTGATGATGGTCATTCTGATATCTTATGGTAGTTCTGACTTTCATTTCTATAGTAATGAGCAAAGTTGAGCATCTTCTCATGTGTTTACTAGCTATTTGTATATCTTCTTTGGAGAAATGTCTGTTTAGGTCTTCTGCCCATTTTTTGATTTGGTTGTTTTTCTGATATTGAGCTGCATGAGCTGCTTATATATTTTGGTTTTGATTCAAAAGCCATCACACATCTTGATTTGAGTAGCAACTGAAAACCTTCCTATCCTCTGTAATTTCCTGTTAGTGGCTGATCACTTCAGCTTTCATTCTGACTTTCTTTTAAAACTGAAATTACACTGAGAGACATACTTTATTTCCTGAAGGAAGACCTTGATAATATTAGATCATGTATCACCAGAGGAAGAGAAAAAGGACTTTATAGAGAAAATGGCAAAAAAAGTAAAAAGGAACAGTTGGAGGTGCCAAGTACTTGAGTCTATTTCAGAATTTTACCTGTAGCCAACCCAGTGATCATATTTGCTTTTTAGGAAGAATAAGTTCTATATTTTAGAATGTGCATATCTATCAAATGCTACTGTTGTAAGAAATAAATGAGACTGATGTGAGGAAGTTTTGTAAACTAAATGGCTTATACAAACAAGGTATGGTACTATTTCAGTTTGTAAGTGAACTCAGTCTTATGGCTAAATGCCCTTTTCCTACTATTCCTTGTGACTCTATTCTCTTGGGTGCATGCATGCACAGTTGCTCAGTCATGTCTGGCTCTGGATCCCATGGACTATATCCCTCCTGGTTCCTCTGTCCATGGGATTTTACAGGCAAGAATACTGGAGTGGTTGCCACTTCCTACTCCAGGGGATCTTCCTAACCCAGGGATTGAACTCATTTCTCCTGTGATTTCTGCACTAGCTGGCAGATTCTTTACCACTGAGCCACCTGGGAAGTCCTCCATTCTCTTGACCATGTATTAAATACAAGTATGGGGGAAAACCATATGTGGACTCTAAAAACAAATTATATAGGCAATGAGCACTGAAGCATTGATGCTTTTGAAGTGCGGTGTTGGAGAAGACTCTTGAGAGTCCCTTGGACTGCAAGGAGATCCAACCAGTCCATCCTAAAGGAGATCAGTCCTGAATATTCATTGGAAGGACTGATGCTGAAGCTGAAACTCCAATACTTTGGCCACCTGATGAGGAGAACTGACTCACTGAAAAAGAACCTGATGCTGGGAAAGATTGAAGGCAGGAGGAGAAGGGGATGACAGAGGATGAGATGGTTGGCTAGCATCACCGACTCGATGGACGTGAGTTTGAGCAACCTCCAGGAATTAGTGATGGACAGGGAACCCTGGCGTGCTGTAGTCCATGGGGTCACAAAGAGTCAAACACAACTGAGTGACTGAACTGAGGCCAATGATTTATTCTAGAAAATAATGTTTAATAAATCAAACTGAAAGAACTGCAAATTTTTTTCCATGATTTTCAACATTATTTTCTCTTATGGTTTTAAGAACACAGTGAACATTTTCTATCAACTTTTCAATAGTTAAGCACTATATTAGAACTTACCAGCAGAGGGGAGTAAAGGAACACAAAACATCTTTCAATTTAGGATAATTTTTGTGCATAAACAGGGCAGAAAAGTCCTCAAATCCATGCCTTTTTAAAAAAATTAGGCAATATGGATCCACATGAACACATTAAATTTTATGGACAGCTTGAGTCTCTGACAGAGGTAAACAAACAAATCTGTAGGTAAAAAAGGCATTTTTAAATTTATTTTTAATTGGAGGATAATTGCTTTATAATATTGTTAGTTTCTGTCATACATCAACATGAATCATCCATATATATACATATGTCCCCTTCCTCTTGAACCTCCCTCCCACGTCCCACTCTATCTCACCCCTCTAGGTCATCACAGAACCCGGGATTTGAGCTCCCTGTGTCGTACAGCAAATTTCCACTGTTTGTTTTACATATGGTAATGTATATGTTTCAATGCTGCTTTCTCAATTCATTCCACCCTTTGCTTCCCTCGCTGTGTCCACAAGTCTCTGTCTCCACTACTGCCCTGCACGTAGGTCCATCAGTACCATCTTTCTAGAGTCCATATATATGCGTTAATATATGATATTTGTTTCCTTCTTTCTGACCTAATTCACTGTGTATAACAGGCCCTAGGTTCATCCACCTCATTAGAACAGACGCAAATGTGTTCCTTTTCATGACTGAGTAATATTCCATTGTATATATGTACCACATCCTTATCCATTCACCTGTCGATGGATATCTACATTCCATGTCCTAGCTATTGTAAATACTGCTGCCGTGAACATTGCGGTACATGAGTCTTCTTCAATTATGGCTTTCTCAAAGCATATGCCCAATAATGGGATTGTTGGGTCATATGGTAGTTTTACTCTTAGTTTTTAAAGAAATCTTCCTACTGTTCTCTATAGTGGCTGTATCAACTTACATTCCCACCAACAATGCAAGAGGGTTCCCTCTTCTCCATACCTTCTCCAGCATTTGTTGTCTGTGGATATTTTTTGATGATGGACATTCTGATTGATATGAGATGATACCTCATTATAGCTTTGATTTGCATTTTTCTAATAATGAGCAATGTTGAGCATCTTTCCATGTGTTTATTAGCCATCTGTATGTTTTCTTTGGAGAAATATCTGTTTAGGTCTTCTATCCATTTTTGATTGGGTCGTTTGTTTTTCTGGTAAGGCATTCACTTTTGATCAAAAGTTATGGTTGATGAGAAGAATGAAATACCTTAGTGCATTTGATGGCCAAGTTTGCTAAGTGTGAAGTTCTATTTTCCAAGTTTCTTGGAACTATGGTGAAATCAATTTTACTGTATTAAAATCAATTTCTTAATTTGCATGTCTAGTTCTGAATGGAGAAGGTGATGGCACCCCACTCCAGTACTCTTGCCTGGAAAATCCCATGGATGGAGGAGCCTGGTAGGCTGCAGTCCATGAGATCACTAAGAGTCAGACAGGACTGGGCAACTTCACTTTCACGCATTGGAGAAGGAAATGGCAACCCACTCCAGTGTTCTTGCCTGGAGAATCCCAGGGACGGAGGAGCCTGGTGGGAGGCTGTCTATGGGGTCACACAGAGTCGGACACGACTGAAACAACTTAGCAGCAGCTGCAGCAGCAGTTCTGAATATTCATTTAGAGTAAAATTTCAGTGAAATGCATTTTTCAAGGTAGCTGTGTCTTTATGGGTGGAAATTTGACTCTCACAGATTGTATCTCAGACCTACAGTCTTTATTCATATGAAGAGTGGACGTAGTAGCACAATCTGAAGCCTGTTTAAAATGTACCAGAATTGGGTGCTACACACACACACACACACACACACACACACACACACCTTTGAAAAGCCAGTTATTTTCTTCTAGGTAGATGGTACTTAATATTCCAAAATCTCTTTCTCCATATCTTGAAGGAAGACAACTAGATTAGAATGTTTGAAGCAGTTTCTAGAGGGGGATAGCAGGAATCATTACCAGAAGCCTGACATAAATATTGAGTGATTCCTATGACAGGCATTAGAGACACAGTAGTGTTGTAGAGGTCATTATCTTGGGAGGGAACATCCCACTGAGGAGGCAGACCAGAGAATATTTTGCAGTGAGATAGCCCTTAGAGGAAAGAGAAGACCATTTACATGAATAGATGCGAATTGCAAAATTGAATCCAGGTATTATTCACCAAGTTTTCCCCTCATTCATTCAGTCCATAGTTTTTACAGAGTGGTGTTAACAGATAAACTGAGGCGTATCTGAGCAAAAATATATTTGAAATAGTGCCAAACCTGAAATGGTGAGGTGTGTTCCACTAACAGGAGCTCAAGTGAAGTCGCTCAGTCATGTCCGACTCTGCACGACTCCATGAATAGTAGCCTGCCACACTCCTCTGTCCATGGGATTTTCCAGGCAAGAATACTGGAGTGGGTTGCCATTTCCTTCTCCAAACAGGAGCTCAGGGAAAGACTTTTAGAGAAAGGGTGGAACAGAGCAAGGAAATTGTTGATCAGGTATAGTTTAAGCAAGTTGGCTGTTTGTGATTGGTTGTCCTCAGGCTTCAATTTTGTAACCTGGAGGCTGAGATTGGGCTTTGCTTACAGGGGCCACAATAGAAGTAAAGCTACCCCACTCTCAGGGCCTCCTTGTTCAATCAGTTGAACTGTGGTAACCAGAGTTTTGTGCTCTTACCAGAGAGTTCTAATCTGGTAGGTGACAGAAGTGTTAACTCTAGATTTCATTTCAAGAAATATCTACTCATCAATTTCATTAGTTTTCTATGCAGGATCTAAGAGTAATACCATCCCCTGTCCTTTAATCACTATACTGTACACATTGTTACTTACCTGGTTTAGAAGTTTTGAAAGGCCATTGTGGTAGATATTAGATAGTGCCATGGTTGCATAGTAACCTCACCATTAATGAACTCAGGATCATTCTTTTGGGGGGAAATCCTAGAGTAATGCCTAGGAGAAAATTTTGTTTGTTTTTGGATCATGCAAACCCAAGGTGACTTTTACAAAAGATTTAATTGGAGTTCTAATGACTAAGAGGAGTAGAAATTTAGATAGAAGAATTTGTATTTCTGTTATTGTTTTAAAAATGGAGAAAAATGTTGATTCACTTTCTATCTTCGCTGAGAATTAAGAGATTTGCTACAAAGAATAGGAATGATACCACTTACATATACAGATGTATACTCTAGAACATCTTTTTTTTTTTTTTTTTTATCTTTTTGAAGAAGAAGGGACTCTGTTTTGGTCAAATGTGCTGTCTTTACTCATTATTTTGAACCCACCCAATTTTTCAATTCATCCATTCTCCCCCTTTTCCATTGCCAACTTTTTCTTCTTTACTGCTTCCTAATAAGCACCTCAGAAAAACTAACAACCAAAAAAAAAGTGAAAATAAAAACTTTCTTCTGGTTCTCCAGCTATTTCTCCTACCCTCTCCTCTTCTTTTTTACAAAAATCCTGAAAGAGTATTCTGCATTTAGGGTTTTCAGTCTCACTGCAATCTGAGTTCTGAAGCCTTTAATCTACTGCCCATGCTCTTGCCAAGGTAACAATAACCTGGTTACCAGATTCACTGGACATTTTCAGTCATGTCACTTCTCTGGCTGACCAGAGGACCCTTTTCTTCTGGCTCTTCTAAAGTCCTCACCCTGTGAACACTGGGGTCCCTGGAGCTTTGTACTCAACCTTCTCCTGATCAGCATGGTCTGCTTAAATAATGTCATCCCCATCCGTGGCTTTACTAACTTACCAATGGTGACTTCCAAATCTATGCCATTCTGGCTCAGACCTCATTCTGGGACTCCAGCCTAATTTTTCCAATTATGTCTAAGCATCTTCGTTTCTGTATCTCACAGGTGCTTCTTACCACTCTATCTCCTTGTCATCTTCCTGGAGTCTCACCCTGACAATCACCAACAGTCTGCTTGTCCTTTTTCCTATTTTCTCTTCTCAGGTAATGCCATCACCCTTCAGAAATATGAGACATATCAGAAATCTGAGCCATCCTAGATTCCTCACCTTCCATTATGCATCACTTCAAAAAGACTCATCAGAGCCCATGTATTCAACCATTAAGCATCTTTTGAATCTGGCCCAACATCAATATCTCTATTTAATTTAACTTGTAGAGGACAACTGACATTTTTGAAGTGTGCCCCTTATCTTCATTCTTGTCCTCCCCAACTGTACTCCAGCCCCATTACACTTTGCAACCATGTCACTTCCCTAATCATGGAAGTGACATCCTCTTCCAGAGCATGACATGTAAGACTCTTCATATATGACTCTTGCGTACATTTTAGCATCAACTCTGCCATTTCCTTTGTCACATTCCTTTGTGCCTTTTCACGCTTCTGTCCATATGCTATGCTCTGACCATATCCAGAGGAAACAACTGGTGGTTTCCTAAACTTGAATGTTCTTCCATTCTTTTGTACTTCTGCACGTGCAAAATCCCTAAGCCTTTACTTCCTCCATCTCTGTCTTATGTTTCAAGAATCAGCTCAACCACTATTTCCTTGGGGTTCTCTCCCCAAGCAGTTAAGGACTCCCTCCTTAATACTGCCATGTAACACTGTATCTGAGTGTATTTTGACACTTGGCACATTGCTCATGTGATGTACATGTAACATGTTTATCACATGTAAATACATGATTATATATTTACAGGTCTGTCCCTGATGAGACTGTCAACTCTCTGCTGGCATGTAAGGTGTCTTTTAAAAAAGTCTTTGTGTCCCCTTATCCCTATCACAAAGTCGGTACTAAATGAAGGCTGAGTGAAAAAACAGAAACCAAGAAATCTCAATAGTGAGGATTATAGGAGACTGAAATGGACCCTAAAAAAAATGTTGTGGAACCTGTTAATCAAAAGTCAGTAAGACTCATACCCAGTGGGATGGCTAATATCAGAAAAACAGAAAATAACAAGTGTTGATGAGGGTGAGGAGAAACTAGAACCCTTGCACACTGTTAGTAGGACTGTAAAAAGATTCAACCACTATGGAAAACAGACAGTAGTTTCTTAAAAATTTCAAAATACATCTATAGTATGATCTGGCATTCCCACTTCTGGGTATGCATGCAAAAGAATGATGTCAGGACCTCAAGTAGATATCTGTGTACCTATGATCATAGCAGGGCTTCTCTGGTGATGCAGAGGTTAAAGCGTCTGCCTGCAATGTGGGAGGCCTGGGTTCGATCCCTGGGTCGGGAAGATCCCCTGGAGAAGGAAATAGCAACCCACTCCAGTATTCTTGTCTGGAGAATCCCATGGACGGAGGAGCTTGGTTGGGCTATAGTCCACGGGTCACAAAGAGTCGGACACGACTGAGCGACTTCACTTTCACTTTCACTTTATGGTCATAGCAGCACCATTTATAACAGCCAACAGGTAGAAGCAACTCAAATGTCCACCGATGAATGAATGGATAAACAAAATGTGACATATACATGCAATGGAATATTATTCAGCCTTTAAAAATGAAGGCCATCCTGTCAGATGCTACAGCACGAATGAACTTTTTGAGAACATTATGCTAAATGAAATAAGCTGATCACAAAAAGATTGAATATTATATTATTCCACTTACATGAGATACCTATTATTTCACTTACATGAGAGTAGTCGAATTCTTAGAAATGGAAATAGAATGGTTGTTACTTGGGGCTGAGAAAAAGAGGACAGGTGGGGTTGTTGTTTTATGGGTATAGACTTTCAGTTCTACAAGATGAAAAAGTTCTGTAGATCCTTTGCACAACAATGGGAATATACTTAACCCTACTAAACTGTACACTTAAGAATGGTTAACATGGTAAATTTGATGTTATGTGCTTTTGCCACAATAAAACAAGTCAATAAAAACACAATAGACAGTGCATTTGATGCGAAACAGATGTTGCCTAAAGGCCAAGAGTTTGATAGGAAGACCAAACATTTATGACTTCTGTTTTTATAGGTCACGTCAGGCTGATTGTCTTTATCTCATTTATCTCATTTGGGAGTAGGGAGGGCAAAAAAGGATATACAAAACCCTTACTATTTTAATTTAATAACAAAATATGACAATGTGTATTGATAATATGAATTATGATAGCAATATCCAAAAAATTCCAATTCCCTTTTCAGGAAAATCCTCTATCTTACACCATCTCTATTATGCTTATGTTTTAAGCATCAGTTCAGTTAAGTTCAGTCACTCAGTCCTGTCCAACTCTTTGTGACCCCATGAATTGCAGCACGCCAGGCCTCCCTGTCCATTACCAACTCCCGGAGTATACTCAAACTCATGTCTATCGAGTTGGTGATACCATCCAGCCATCTCATCCTCTGTCGTTCCCTTCTCCTCCTGCCCCCTATCCCACCCAGCATCAGAGTCTTTTCCAATGAGTCAACTCTTTGCATGAGGTGGCCAAAGTACTGGAGTTTCAGCTTCAGCATCATTCCTTCCAAAGAAATCCCAGGGCTGATCTACTTCAGAATGGACTGGTTGGCTCTCCTTGCAGTCCAAGGGACTTTCAAGAGTCTTCTCCAACACCACAGTTCAAAAGCATCAATTCTTTGTCGCTCAGCCTTCTTCACAGTCCAACTCTCACATCCATACATGACTACAGGAAAAACCATAGCCTTGACTAGATGGACTTTTGTTGGCCAAGTAATGTTTCTGCTTTTTAATATGTTGTCTGCTGCTGCTGCTAAGTCACTTCAGTTGTGTCCGACTCTGTGCGACCCCAGAGACGGCCTCCCACCAGGCTCCCCCATCCCTGGGATTCTCCAGGCAAGAACACTGGAGTGGGTTGCCATTTCCTTCTCCAATGCATGAAAGTGAAAAGTGAAAGTGAAGTCACTCAGTCATGTCAGACCCTCAGCGACCCCATGGACTACAGCCTTCCAGGCTCCTCGGTCCATGGGATTTTCCAGGCAAGAGTACTGGAGTGAGGCGCCATTGCTTTCTCCAAATATGCTATCTAGGTTGGTCATAATACAATAATAGAATTTAATACTCAGTGATATGGGAGTAGTCCCATTGGAGCTTATGATTCAAAAAATATGACCCCAATGCAGACAACTGTCCAGAAAACGTAAGAGAGTTGCCCAAAGAGTACACATGAAAATATACACATGCATGTGAGCATACGTGTGCACTCACACACAGAGACACAACTTGCTGAAACTCATGAAGCATTCATGAGTCAAGTTTTTGAATAATTAAATAATGTTGAGAAAATAATTCCATAAAAGGCATATATTGAGAAAATGTTTCTAAAGACAGTAGAACTCGAACTTAAAAATGTCTCAACCAATCTTCATTGACTTAAACAGATTGACATAAAGTCTCTAAGTAGCAATCGCCAGTCAACCAAAAAGTGGACCTCAGTTTGAGCTGATTCTTTAGTCTTTAACAATCTATTTGCAGCAGGAAGCATCTCAAACTTTCCCATTAGGGTTTCAGAAATTTCCCTTTTCTGAACATACACAATTTTATCTCTCCCTTGGAAAACATAAACACCAGGGGTGAAATGGAATTCAGGATTCTTAAACGATCCTCTGCTCTAATACAGCTCATTTTCCATCATTGAACCTCTGGGGTTATTTTAATAAAAAAGCCTGTTAGCCATTGAAATTGGGTAGCTGAGTCAAACTGGTTAAACTGACAAGGAAAAGACCTGTGAAAATTGCCATGTGTCTAGGGTGCAGTAGGAAATCCCTGACATAATACTGCTTTCCTCTATGTCTGCAGACTGGAGACTCCGCACACCCCCTAGGCCTGACTTCTCATCTCTTTCAAATCTGCATGAAGTGCATCTCTGCTACTATGAGCCCTGCCATTGCTGAGCTGCCTGGGAGCTATAGGAAAACATCATTAACTCAATCTGTGTTAACCTGAAATGCTGAAAATAAAAATAGCATCTAGGAGGCCACTTCCCGAGCTTTCTGTTATTTCATATAAAGATTTTATTTTTCCTTAAGCTACTGTTACTTGCTAGCCATCTTCCTCATCATAGCTGCTCTTTCATTTTTCCAGCTTTATTGAGATATAATTGACATATAATATTGTGTAAATTTAAGATGCACAAGGGGATGATTTGATACGTGTATATATTATGAAATGATTACCACACTAAAGTTAATTAACACATTCATCACCTCACATAATGACAACTGTGTGTGCGTATGCACTGAGAACACTTAAGATCTTCTTTCTTTACAGCTACTCTTAAAAATTTTTATTTGCATTCATTCTGCCTGTAAGCAAATTTACTTGCAGGAAAGGAAAATATCCTTCCACTCTCTGTGCAGAGACAGGAAGTCAAGGGTAGCTGATCCATTATACTGTGGGATCTCCTCCATAGGCCCATATATATTTATGTAGATGGAGCAAGTAAAATTGAATGCCTTTATTTTTTTAAATAAATATGTCAGTTTTAAAAAAGAATATTTTTATTTATTTGGCTGTGCCAGGTCTTAGTTGTGGCATGTGGAATCTAGTTCCCTGACTAGAGATCAAACCTGAGCCCCAGTGAGTGCAGAGTCTTAGACTGGACCACCAATGGAAGTTACTGGATTTCTTTAAAAAGCAGGCTTAATGGGAGAAATCATCAAAACTAAAATCCTCTAGAAACCCTTTGAAAGAACATGGAGGAAGAAAGGTCAGGTGAAATGCAACCCCATGCATGCACTTGGCCTCGGGTGGTAGAGGGTTTCTAGGCTGATGGCGTGGTGGGGGGCGGTTACTGAGGCCTATAACAATGTACCATTAACAAACCTTGCTTTTTATTTGTTAGCTTGCTCATTTGTTTTGTGGTATGAGCTTGCCACATTGCCACTGACACTTGGCACCTTTTCTCCTTCAGCAAATCAATCATCCAGGGAAACTGTTGCTCGATTTTTCTGATGCCAGCTCAAAAGAGATTTCTTGTAGAAAAGCCTGTTGCGCAAACTAACCTATAAAGATGACTATATCACTGCTCATATAAGTCAGGACACATTTCAAAGTCAAAGTGGGCTCTGAAAAGAAGCGGTAGACAGTAACTGATCTACAATAGGTGAAAACCCACGATCCACAGTCCACCACTAGGCGCCTGAATAGGGATTTCCAGGTGGTGCAGTGGTAAAGAATCTGCCTGCCGATGCAGGATACTCAAGAGATGCAGGTTCGATCTCTGGGTCAGGAAGATCCCCTGCAAGAGGACATGGCAACCCACTCCAATATTCTTGCCTGGAAAATTCCATGGATGGAGGAGCCTGGTGGGCTATGGTCCATAGGGTCGCAAAGAGCCAGACATGACTGAGCATGGGCATGCACGCACAGGCACCTGAGTAGTGGCAGTAATCCAGACCCAGAACCAGCCCAATTCAGTTTTCAGTGGGCTTATGGTGCTACTGCTTTCCTCCAAACACCCTGGAAACAAGGATAAGACTGCAAAATCACTAGGTCATTCTATTTCTGCTTTACATCATAACCGCAAAAAGAAGTTTCTTATTTTGTTTAAATGCTTATTGCTGCTGCTACTGCTAAGTCGCTTCAGTCGTGTCCGACTCTGTGCGACCCCATAGACAGGAGCCCAACAGGCTCCCCTGTCCCTGGGATTCTCCAGGCAAGAACACTGGAGTGGGTTGCCATTTCCTTCTCCATTGTGTGAAAGCGAAAAGTGAAAGTGAAGTCGCTCAGTCGCATCCGACTTCTAGCGACCCCATGGACTGCAGCCTACCAGGCTCCTCCATCCATGGGATTTTCTAGGCAAGAGTACTGGAGTGGCTTGCTATTGCCTTCTCCGAAATGCTTATTAACTATTGTCTATTAGGATATGTATTAATTTGCTAGGGCTGTGTTTGCTGCATCTCGCAGGCCTTCCAGTTGCACAGCCATGAGACAAAAGAAAGAGCCCAGAGACAGCAATACAGACATCGGTGGTTTGTTGAATAGGGAATCTTACAAATATGAAGCAAAAAGTCCTGGAGCAACACCCCACTGTGAAGGACAGACAGAAGGCAGGCCTGGACAGCAGTCTACACTACTCAGGAGAGAAGGAGGCTCCCATTTACAGGGGGAATTAATGTCAGGTAGGCTCATCAGTTACCAGGGAAACCAGCGGCTGGGGCAGGGGGCAAGTACATAGGCAGTTACTGATGACGCCCTCTAATTAAGAGGATTAGAAGGTCAAGTGAGAATTGAATAGTCATGTGAGTGAAAGGGCTAGATGATCAACGGGATGCACCAAGGGCAAGAGAACAGCCATCTTGAATGGCCTGACCACACAGGCTACCATAGCAAAATATCACAGACTGGTGGTTTAAAAGACAGAAGTTAATTTCCTCACATTTATGGAGGCTAGAAGTCCAAGATCATTAAGTTAGTATGATTAGTAGTTCTTCTGAGGCCTGTTTGTTTGCAGATGGCCACCTTCTCTCCATGCCCTAACATGGCCATTCCATGTGCATCCGTAATGTCTCTCTGTGTATCCTAACCTCCTCTTCTTATAACACTGATCAGACTGGACTAGGGCTGACTCTTAAGTCCTCAACTTAATCACTGTTTAAAGGCCCTATCTCCACACATATTCTGAGGTACTGGAGTTAGGGCTTCAACATGAATTCTGGGGGGGACACGCTTCAGTCCCTACTACTGTCTCTTCTCAGGCTAGCTCTCCATCACACGAGAACACAGCAGCAAGACATTTATTTACAAACCAGGAACCAGACTCACCAGACCCCAAATCTGCTGGCACCTTGGTCTTGGACTTCTCAGCTTCCAGACTGCAAGAAATAAATATTTGTTGTTTAGGTGCCCCCCAAAAATGGTATTAATACTTCTGTTATAGCAGCCCAAACGACAAAGACAAGATCTGATCGTTTTGCAAACGGCAAATATGTGGAGTTACTAAGAAACCTGGATGAGGTGCCAAGGTGTGCCAGACGTCCAGAGATAGTGGTGACACCATCAAACTGAGCCAGGTGCTGAGATATGATCAAATGTGAGCTAAAATCATCTCACAGTACTACAGTCAAGTTTCTTGGATGTCAAGTGCGTACTGAAATCAGGAGGTCTGTCTGTTTTCATTATATGTTTAAACATTATTAATTAAACATTATTATGTTTCTCTCCCAGAATGAGGGAGCCCATGCAAAAATTCCAGGCTGATGATGTCTTGATACTGGTGAGTATATCAGCACTCATTATCCTGGCATCAGGAGTGGCAGCCGGGGAGCTCCTGGGGACATTTCATTCTTTCTGTGAGACAGAGTGTCAACATGCTTTCCTCTGACACAGAAAAGTGATATACAGGGATGAGAAATTGAAAAAGAAATTATGCAAAAAGTATTATTTAGCTTTCATTATTTGTGTTTATGAGCTGCAAATAAACCTAGGGATAAAACCATGAAGTAATGAGAACTGGAAGAACTTTGGTAGATTCCAAATTTGTTTTTTTATCTTCTAGAAGGACTCTGCCAAACCATGACTGATGAAGGATGGGGAAAATACTGATAATGAGACCTCTTGGCCTAAATGGCCAAATGTGGTTGATTAGTGGGTTTGGTGTATGTTTTCTAACATCACCAAGCCATTCTCCAATTCTTAGTGGTCATACTGGGTGTACTGCAAATTTAACTCAACTCTGACACTATCTATCAGGAGAGCGTCAGACCCCGCAGGTTGAGGGTTCAGTCCTACAAGACTGTCCCACTTCCCACGGCATGTACAAATGCAAGTTGTTACCTGTGTTTCTGACCCACTAGCTCTATATTGGTGGTTCCCGTGATTCCTCCTTGGATTAAAACATTTTGCTAGAGCAGCTTACAGAAATCAAACATTTTCTTACTTTTATCAGTTTATTATAAAGGATATTTTAAAAGCTACAGATGAAGAGATACATAGGGTAAGGTTCAGAAGCACCTTGAGCACAGAAGTGTCTGTTCTCACAAAATTGAGGTGTACCACCCTTACTAGCAAGGAGGCCCTTCAGCTCTTGTGGTTCAAGAGTTTTCATAGGACTTAATCTGCAGCCACTCCTTACAGTGGTCAGTAGGTGGGACTGAAAATTCCAGCTTTCTAAGCTCTTAGGATTTCTGGTGACCAGCCGCATCCTGAGGCTACCTATGGGCCACTTGTTCAGTCGCTCAGTCGTGTCCGACTCTCTGTGACCCCATGGACTGAAGCATACTAGGCTTCCCTGTCCTTCACCATCTCTGGGAGTTTGCTCAAACTCACGTCCATTGAATCAAAACTAAGTCACCTCATTAACATAAACTCAGGTATTATGAATGACAAAAGACGTTCCTATTACTCAAGAAATCCCAAGTTGCTGAGGACAAAGATCAAATATATTTCCTATTGTGCCACAGTGGGGGGAAGGATGGCATATAATTTTTAAGTCAATGGTGTTTAAGACACAACAAAACAAAATAAATCTTTTATTCAAATAGGTAAGAAGAGATATTTGAAGCTTGTGTCGTGAACTGAAAAGAATGTTCAAAAGAAACACTTGGGGACTTCTAGTGGTTAATAATCCACTTGCCAGTGTAGGGAACGTGGGTTCAATCCCTGCTCTGGGAAGATCCCACTTGCCACGGAGCAACCAAGCCCGCGCGCTGCAGCTACTGGAGCCCAGAAGTTCTAGAGCCCAGGCCCCGGAACGAGAGAAGCCACCTGGGTGAGAAGCCCACGCACCACAATGAAGTGTAGCGCCCCCTCCCCTCAACTAGAGAGAGCCTGCGCGCAGCAGCGAAAGGCTCGGTGCAGCCGTAAATAAATAAAAATAAGATAGCACTTGCTTGAGGAGGTGGATATGAGAGCTACAGAAATGAGGTATGTACAAAAGCAATGATCTGGAATCTCCATTTTAAGGAAGGATGTGGATGTGCCCTTCAGCTGAAAAGAAACAGATTCAGAGTTGGCAACTGGAGTCAAAGCCTAAAGTGTCTGCCACATAGGCGGTAACAGGCTGACTCAGGGAGTGGACCAAAGTTTGAAGCCAGTGAGTCTAAACAAATTGGCTTAGGCTAGCTTCTGAGGACAAGGGAACCTGAGGAGATGGCCGAGGAGCAGAGAGGCCAGGCCTCAGCCCAGACGGGTGAGCTCCATGCTGCCAGCTTAATAGTTATCTGATCAATGATCAAACTAGCTCCCCTCTCCTCAGGTGTCATATTTGGCCTGAGTATTAGCTCAGGCTAAATATGACAGCTGGTAAAGAATCTGCCTGTAACTCAGGAGACCCTGGTTTGATTCCAGGGTGGGGAAAATTCCCTGGAGAAGGGTTAGGCTACCCACTCCAGTATTCTTGGGCTTCCCTGGTGGCTCAGATGGTAAAGAATGCACCAGCAATGTGGGAGACCTGGGTTTGATCCTGGGTCAGGAAGATACCCTGGAGGAGGGCATGGCAGCTTACTCCAGTATTCTTGCCTGAAGAATCCCCATGGACAGAGGAGCCTGATGGGCTACAATCCATGGGGCTGCAAAAAGTAGGACACGACTGAGCGACTAAGCCCAACACAACACATGGGCAGACTAGGCATTCGTAAGCTGGTGTGTAGCCACTCATCCAGTCTCATCTTCCAGCCGGCACTCTCCACTTTAGCAGAATCTAGCTTCTGTTTCCTCATTGTCTCTCTACTGCTGAAGTCCTGTTTATTCTGATTTAAAGGTCCTCACCCTTCTATCCACCTGGGACACTCATTCCTCAAGACTCAGCTCAGGAGTTACCTTCTGAGTGAAGCCTTCACACACACACACCCCACCATACCACAAACGTGGATACTTACACATACTGCACACTCACACACCAACCACATACATGAACATACATCCATGCACACACACCTCATAGAGCCCCTCTTCCACCACCAGAAAGTTAGAGACTCTTTCTCAGTGCTAGCCGTGCAAGTAACAATACCCCCATTGTTACACATATCTTACAATTTTAAACAATAATTTCCTTATGCTCCATCACTCAGTTGTGTCTGACTCTTTGCCACTCTTATGGACTGTAGCCCACCAGGCTCCTCTGTCCATGGGATTCTCCAGGCAAGAATATTGGAATGAATCACCATTTCCTCCTCCAGGGGATCTTCTTGACCCAGGAATTGATCCCGTGTCTATTGTGTCTCCTGTGGATTCTTCACCACTGTGCCACCTGGGAAGCTCTTACATTTTCTAATAATTATACCTAAAAACTGTACAGAATTACAACATTTCAAGTGCTGTGAATTCCCAAGTGGTTTGCAACCTCTGTTTAATCCAACCCCATCCCTGCTCACTCCCTTCACTGACCCTAGAACTGTCATAGTTTCAGGACCCCAAGCCATATCAGTTCAAAATCTGCTATAGGTGGGTAGAAGGAAGTCACAACTACTGATAACTTGTGACCCAATCAAAAAATTTGCTTTCAAATTCCCTTGGTTCAAGTACAAAGAGAAAGATCTCAAGGACATAAAAGATATAATTTTTCTATTAGAGAAGGAAAATGCCATGATTTCACTTTCCTATTTGAGAAGAGGTGGTTGGCTTCTGTCTTCCTTCTCTTCACCTTATCTCTTTACCCGCTGAAGCCTTGTTATTTTCTACATGACACCAAGTATCTCCTTAGCAACTATCTCAAAGAGGATCAGATTTACCTCTGGTCTGATGAAGATCACTCTTTCTTTAAAAAAGGAGAAAGTAGTCCTTTTGTAGTTTAAAATCCAAGCCTAACAGAATATGCTTTTTAAAAAGCAAACAAAAGTAAAATGTAGTTTTATAACAGAAGCCCCTGTAAGAAGGTCTAATTATACCATACAAGATGTAATTAGCCTGGGGATGAAGCCAGCTATGAAATAGCCATGAAATGACCAAAAAAAGCAGACCATGAGGAGGAGTAGGCAATGAAAGAAAAGCAAGAAGCCTTGGTAACCGGTCCTTGAATCATCTAAAAAACTGAGCTGTGTCATTAATGTAGAATTTTAGTGTTTCTGCTGGAAGGAAAATGAAGATATTGCGTCTTGTTATTTTATTTAGGGTTGTCCTGAACACAAGTCCTTTCTAAGGGCTGACGTTTCGCACCTTAAAGGCAGAGCTGTTTTACCGTTGTGGGGGTGGAGAAGGGCTGGGCGTTCCATCTTCCAATTCATTACCACACATTATCTATGGCTTTTGGGTAATTGAGCAAATAATGCCCTTGACAACCATTCTCCCTCCTTAACTCCAAAGCAAGGTAATTAATTAAGGCCAGAAGGGGATTGTTAACGGCTGTTAATGAACCACAGTTGAGGGAATTACTTAGGAGAGCACACTTAGAGACTATAAACGTACAGGAACAAGAGGAGCTTGGGTGTCTAATGTTCTGTCCTTCCCATCAGCGTTCAATCACAGAAGGACATATTAAATGTGAAACAACTGGGGAATTTCCACAACATAGCCTTGTCTTACTATGCATGTACAACTTTGAGGGGCTATTTATTTTCAAATCCCATGATAATTTCTGAATAAACTTTCCTAGAACACAGATGTCATGAGTAGCACACACCAAAGTATAATGATCCAGACAATTAACTGATTAATCTGTATTGACTCAATGCTGTGTGCTGTCATTTGAGCATCACACACACATACTAAAAAGGATGTAAGGTACTTTCTGCCCTAAAGAACTCATCTCAGTGGGGCCGTGCAACAGACACAGGAAACAAGGGGAGTGACCCGAGGGTATATAGTTAAGCGCTACACTGTGTGATACAGATCACCAGTGCTAAAGGAGTTTAGAGAGGTGAGAGACAACTGTGTGAGCAGAGCAGGTTTAGGAGAGTGGAATCTAAACTGGCTTGAGGGAATCAGAATAGCAGAGAGGAGCAGGGACAGCACAGATAAAGGCAGGGAGTCTGGCCCGGAAGACATCAAACCGAGAGTCTTGCCTTAAGTAGGGAATTTCATGCCATGGTCTTCAGAATTCTCTTTTCTGAATTCTTCTTCCTCTCCTTTTCCTTTCCTTCTCCTCTTTCTTAAGTTCCCTGAAAGCTCAGTTGGTAAAGGACCCACCTGCAATGCAGGAGACCCTGGTATGATTACCGAGTCAGGAAGATCCCCTGGAGAAGGGAAAGGCTACCCACTCCGGTATTCTGCCCTGGAGAATTCCATGAACTATATAGTCCATGGACTCGCTAAGAGTCAGGCACGACTGAACAACTTTCACTAAGTTCAATGAGACAATCTGAGATTAACAAGTCTAGCTTGGTATAGAGGAAATAGAAGAAAATAATAGAATGGGTAAGACTAGAGATCTCTTCAAGATAATTAGAGATACCAAGGGAACATTTCATGCAAAGATGGGCACAATTAAGGACAGAAATGGTATGGACCTAACAGAAGCAGAAGATATTAAGAAGAAGTGGCAAGAATACGCAGAAGAACTACACCAAAAAGATCTTAATGACCCAGATAACCACGATGGTGTGATCACTCACCTAGAGCTAGACATCCTGGAATGCAAAGTCAAGTGAGCCTTGGGAAGGATCACTACACACAAAAGATTTGAGATGATGCAATTCCAGCTGAGCTATTTCAAATCATAAAAGATGATGCTGTTAAAGTGCTGCACTCAATCTGCCAGCAAAGTTGGAAAACTCAGCAGTGGCCACAGGACTGGAAAAGGTCAGTTTGCATCCCAATGCCAAAGAAAGACAATGCCAAAGAATGTTCAAACTACTGCACAATTGCACTCATCTCACATGCTAGCAAAGTAATGCTCATCTTGAGAGTCCCTTGGACTGCAAGGAGATCCAACCAGTTCATCCTAAAGGAGATCAGCCCTGGGTGTTCTTTGGAAGGACTGATGCTAAAGCTGCATGGCATCCAGTACCATCACTTCATGGCAAATAGATGGGAAAAAATGGAAACAGTGACAGACTTTATTTTCTTGGACTTCAAAATCACTGCAGATGGTGACTGCAGCAATTAAATTAAAAGACACTTGCTCCTTGAAGAAAAGCTATGACAAACTTAACGTACTATAAAGCAGAGACATTACTTTGCTGACAAAGGTCCGTCTAGTCAAAGCTATGGTTTTTCCAGTAGTCATGTATGTATGTGAGAGTTGGACTATAAAGAAGGCTGAGCACTGAAGAAATGATGTTTTTGAACTGTGATGTTGGAGAAGACTCTTGAGAGTTCTTTGGACTGCAAGGAGATCCAACCAGTCTATCCTAAAGGAAATCAGTCTTGAATATTCATTGGAAACACTGATGCTGAAGCTGAAACTCCAGTACTTTGGCCATGTGATGGGAAGAACCAACTCATTGGAAAAGATAACTGTGATGTTGGAGAAGACTCTTGAGAGTTCTTTGGACTGCAAGGAGATCCAACCAGTCTATCCTAAAGGAAATCAGTCTTGAATATTCATTGGAAACACTGATGCTGAAGCTGAAACTCCAGTACTTTGGCCATGTGATGGGAAGAACCAACTCATTGGAAAAGACCGATGCTGGGAAAGATTGAAGGCAGGAGGAGAAGGGGATGACAGAGGATGAGATGGTTGGATGGCATCACTGACTTGATGGACATGAGTTTGAGCAAACGCTAGGAGTTGGTGATGGACAGGGAAGCCTGGTGTGCTACAGTCCATGGGGTTGCAAAGAACTGGACATAACTGAGTGATTGAAATGAACTGATATCTTGTTGCATACCTCCTAACACACACAAAAACACACAAACACACACACCATCACACACACACACACACACACATACACCAGGAAATAGGCCAAGTGGATCACACCAGTCTTTGGTGACAAAATCAGAAACTAGACTCAGACAAAAATCAGACTGCATCATTTTTAGTCTGGTGTACAATGCTTCCTTACTAGGGTGTAAGGCTAGCTTGACAGTGCAGAGATGATAAAAGTTCTGAATATCAAGACAGAGGAGTTCAGGCAGATGATGCTATAGACAAGGAGCCTCCATAGGGAAGTACATACTGAAGAAGTGTTGGGAATAACTATTTATAATGTCTAAGATTTATCAACAGGTTACTGTGTGTCGGATTCGCTATGGCTGTCACACAAATATTCTCATCTAAGGCTCACAACAACTCTCTGGAGTGCTAATAAAGTTTGTTTCTGGTTATAGATTAAGAGATGGGTTTAAACAAATCAGCTCTCTCACCCAAGGCAAGTAAGAGTAGGACCAGAAGTTCTAAAACATAAGTTCCTAAGGATTATGCTTTATTACTTCTCACATAAGTCAAGTCTAGATTATGGTCTTTATACCTTTTTGCTTAAACACCACAAAAACAATGGCTCTCAACTGGGATGTTTTGCCACCCTCACCCCAGACATTTGTCAATATCTAGAAACATTTCCAGAGAAGGCAATGGCAACCCACTCCAGTGCTCTTGCCTGGAAAATCCCATGGATGGAGGAGCCTGGTGGGCTGCAGTCCATGGGGTCGCGAAGAGTCAGATACGACTGAGCGACTTCACTTTCACTTTTCCCTTTCATGCATTGGAGAAGGAAATGGCAACCCACTCCAGTGTTCTTGACTGGAGAATCCCAGAGACGGGGGAGCCTGGTGGGCTGCCATCTATGGGGTCACACAGAGTCGGACACGACTGAAGTGACTTAGCAGCAGCAGCAGCAGCAGCAGAGACATTTCCGGTTGTCACAATGGTCAGGGGAAATACTACTGGCTATAGTGGAAAGAGGCCAGGACTGCTGCTAATAAGCAACCTACTAGAGAGAGCAGCACTTCCAGCAAAGACCTGCACAGCTCCCCCAAGGGCCAATGGTGCCAAAGCTGAGAAGCCCTGCCCTAAAGGAATTTTGAAAAAATATAGCCCCTCCACACATAGGTTGACATGTAAATATTTAATCATAAACAGTGGCAAAGCATGTAACAGCTGATATGTCATTAATTCTGATACTGAAAAATAAACGTTTTAAAATAAAGGTCATATCATTCCTTTAAATGTATCCATTTAAATGTATCCCCCTAATGATAATTAAATACCATATCAAATTGATACGTAATAGCATCTTTTTAAAAAGACACATGAAAAAGGGTATTTACATTCTACTTCCTCCATGGAATATTATTCCAATAAAATGTAGTTTATTCTTGTAAGTCTTATTAATTATACAACCATTTTCTCTGCAACAAAAGAGATGCACAAATTGAAATTAAAGGAATTATTTCCTGTGAATCTAAGGCTCTCAGACAGCTACTCCCAAACCACTTACAAGGTGTGCCAGGAGCTTTTCAGTAAATTCACGGGGAAACTGTGGGATATCTTAAATTTGCAAGGGAACCACTGTGTCAATTGCCAGTTTAGAAGTAGTTTACAGTTTCTACATTCCTTTGATGAGGTTACATTTTTGGAAAACTTTTTTCGGCAGTTGCTTTGATTTGAAAGCAAGTCAGCACAAAGTCAGTGTGGGACTGGCGATGAGGGTGTGGTGCCCAATCTGACCCCCGGGTTTAAGGAGCTGTGCAGAGTACAACAGGTGCACACGTCTTATTAAGTAATTGTGGTTATTTAAGAATGAGATAGAAATATTATTTTTCCTCTCACTTTATATGTTTAAGTTTTGCAAATGTCTACTATGTTATTAGGATGTAAGTATCATTAAGTGGAAATACTTCTGGTTCAATAAGGGTGCTATGACACAAGAAAACCTTTGAGAACCTTTTGTCTAAGTGTTAAAAACAGTTTTCTGCATTGAGGTATCATCAAAATGACTATTGGTGTGTAATATATCAAGACAATGTAATTATATTATAAAATTTGATGATTATTAAAGGTAAAAGTAGATTACACAAATAAGCCATATCACATGATATCTTTCTTTGGCTGGCTTACTTAAAATTAAAAAAAAAAAATACAGATAAACTTATTTCCAAGACAGAAAGAGACTCACAGACATAGAAAACAAACTTATGGTTACCAAAGAGGAAAGGAGGGTGAAATAAATTTGGAAGTTGAGATTAAAATATACACACTGCTATAAGTAAAGTACAGAACCAACAAGGACCTCCTGTATAGCACAGGGAACTATTCTTAATATTTTGTAATAACCTATAGGGGAAAAGAATCTGAAAAACAATATGTGTGTGTGTGTGTGTGTATAACTTTATCACTGTGCTGTATATCTGAAATTAACATGATATTGTTAATCAGCCATACTTCAATTAAAAGAAGGATAAAAGTAAAAATTTGGGAAATACATCTTTAGTGGGTGTCACCTCCAACCTCTAATTAGTCATATATCCGTGGCTGAATAGTGCTATATACCCATGGGTGGATATTTCAAATGAAGGTAAAATTATATTCTTAGTTCCATTTTAACAGATATAAGTACTAAATAATCTTGTTCACATACTTGCATACTTGGAGAGGTCTTTTTATAAGCATCCATGTTCTAGTCCAATCTTTGCGACCCTATGGACTGTAGCCCACCAGGCTCCTCTATCCATGGGATCCTCCAGGCAAGAGTATCAGAAGGGTTGCCAAGCCCTCCTGCAGGGGGTCTTTCTGACCCAAGGATGAACTCACGTCTCATGTCTCCTGCATTGGCAGGTGGGTTCTTCACCTCTAGTGCTGCCTGGGAAGCCCTTCTCTATAGAAGTGTCATCCAATTCTCAGACTCCTGAATTATATGCCAGAAGTCCTGTAGTGCTCTAGCATCAACAATTATTTTTAGTGATCCATGGTCTCTATTCAGTTCAGTTCACTCGCTCAGTAATGTCTGACTCTTTGCAACCCCACAAACCGCAGCACACCAGACCTCCCTGTCCATCACCAGCTCCCAGAGTACACCCAAACTCATGTCCATTGAGTCAGTGACGCCATCCAACCATCTCATCCTCTGTCGTCCCCTTCTTATCTCTAGTAGGTAGTGTTTTAGTCTTGTTGAAAGCCAAGTACTGGAAACATTTATTTCTAAAGACTGTGTTGTCCAATCATTAGAGTTATTTGCTTTCTCAGCTCCAGAATTTCCAATTGTCCCTTTGTCTGAGGCCCTACAACTTGGGATAATCAATAGTTGGGAAGGATAAGAGGTGCGCTTTTTTGGTGTTAATGGAAAGGAGATGGGAAGGAGAGCCTGCCTGTCAAAGCTAGTAAGTTCTGAAGAAGATCTGTCTTAAGAAAGAACACATGGAAGGTGAGGACATGGAAATCAGTCCCCTTAAAACTGACTGCACCCTTAATACACTTGGAAAGCCTCTGCATATGCCTGGGGGGCACTTGTTTTCAGGTGTGAAGACCACTGCTGGCCTTGCTCCAGAACATGGACACCCTGGTGTTCCCAGTCATATCCATGTGGACTGTAGGACTAATAGGCACAGCATTTTTGAATCACTTCCTTCTTTCCTTTTCCTTTCTTGAGGGGCTGCTGAGTATGGCCTCTGAGGCCAGATTCCCAGCCTTAAGTCTTGCTTTTCCTACTTGTCAGTTTTCTAAACTTGCACAGGTTACTTAATTTTGTGTTTCAGCTTAGTAACATGTAAAATGTGGATTATAATAACATTTAGCCCATAGAATGGATGAGAGAGTGACATTAATTCAGGCAATAAAGGTCTCAAGAATTGTTGTTGTTGTTCCAATTCCTTGTGACTCCATGGACTATAGTATGCCAGGCATCCCTGTCCATCACCAACTTCTGGAGCTTACTCAAACTCATGTTCATTGAGTCAGTGATGCCATCCAACCATTTCATCCTCTGTCCTCCTTTTCTTTTCCTACCTTCAATCCTTCCCAGCATCAGGGTCTTTTCCATTGAGTCACTTCTTCACATCAGGTAGCCAAAGTATTGGAGTTTCAGCTTCAGCATCAGTCTTTCCAGTGAATATTCAGGATTGAGTTCCTTTAGGATTGACTGATTTGATCTCCTTGCAGTCCAAAGAACTCTCAAGAGTCTTCTTCAACACTACAGTTCAAAAGCATCCATTCTTCTGCACTAAGCCTTCTTTATGGTCCAACTCTCATATCTGTGTGATTGCTGGAAAAATTCATGAAAAGTGAAAGTTGCTCAGTCATGTCCAACTCTTTGTGACCCCATGAACTGTATGGTCCATGGAATTCTCCAGGCCAGAATACTGGAATGGGTAGCCTTTCCCTTCTCCAGGGAATCTTCCCAACCCAGGGATCAAACCCAGGTCTCCTGTATTGCAACTGGATTCTTTAGCAGCTAAGTCACAAGGGAAGCCCAAGGATACTGGAGTGGGTAGCCTATCCCTTCTATAGTGGATCTTTCTGACCCAGGAATTGAACCGAGGTCTCGTCATTACAGGTGGATTCTTTATCAACTGAGCTATCAGGGAAGTGCTTTGACTATATGGATCTTTGATGGCCAAGTGATTTCTCTGCTTTTTAATATGCTAAGTTTGACATAACTTTTCATGCAAGGAACAAGCGTCTACTAATTTCATGGCTGCAGTCACCATTTACGGTGACTTCGAAGCCCAAGAAAATAAAGTCTGTCACTGTTTCCCATCTATTTGTCATCAAGCGATGGATTGAATGCCATGATCTTTGTTTTTTGAGTGTTGAGTCTTAAGCCAGCTTTTTCATTCCCCTCTTCCAACTTCATCAACAGGCTCTTTAGTTCCTCTTCGCTTTCTCCCATAAGGTTGGTGTCATCTGCATATCTGAGGTTATTGATATTTCTCCCTGTAATCTTGATTCCAGCTTGTGCTTCATCCAGCCCAGCATTTCACATGATGTACTCTGCATTAAAGTTAAATAAGCAGGGTGACAACGTACAGATCAAAACTGCTGAGAACTTAAGGTCCACACTTCTAAAATGAGCTGACTGTGGAGCAGGTATGGAGTTCTCAGCAGGGTATCAGGACATCACTACACCTTCAGTTCTTCTAGGCCAGTAAGGCCCAGCAGTTGAGAGTGTCTAAGGAGCCTCAGAATACAGGGTCCTGCCTTGATGAGGAAAACACAAAGGATCTCCTCTCTGCCCTGAACCACAAGTACCTCGGCTGGCTCCTGGGGTAGGCATGGATAAGTGGGGAAGATAGGCTTTATCTGCAGCTGCCTCCTGGCTCTCTACTACTCTCCACACTGAAGTCACTGAACAAGGGAGTGAAGCTGGTAAAATCTGTACAGCCTCAAGTTGATCAAATCCCACTAATTGTCATTCAGTTCCAGCCCCATCACTGCCCAAGTTCTCTGTGTCTCTCATTTGTAATCCAACAACAAGCCCTGACTGACCCTCCTCTCCATCTCTTTCCATTTCTGTTCACTGTCCACAATGCCACCAATATTATCTTTCTGGAAGACAAAAATTGCACACAGTCATTTGACTGTTACTACCTCTGCTGATCCTCTCTGCCTATGGGAGAAAGTTCAAATTAATGAGGTGGTCATACAAGTCTTCAAAAATTTGGTTTCTTCTCTCTCCAACCTCCTCTAGCATCCCTTTCCTCCACTACCCTAGAATCTAACAATCAGAATTTCTGAATAGTCTCAGATTAGGCCACACTCTTTGCTGAGAATATCTGTCAGTTTTATTTATTAATTTTTTGGCTGCTCAGTTTACAAACCCTTTTCATATTTGGGGAGAGTCCCAAGTGGTGAGTTTGGGTGGTAGTCCAAGGGCATTCTCACTGGGGAGTGGTGAAAGTGTGAGTGTACCCTCTGGTTTGGTGACCTGAGTGTTCTGGCCTAGGACTTTGAAAGATGCAAAGGCCATCGATAATCCATTCTGCTGGTGGCAATGGCAGCAACATTCTGTGTTAAAGGACAGTGGTGGGATCCTGACGAGCTGCTACTAGGGCAAGATCCAGCCCTTTAGCTCCAATCCCTTGATTCCTACCAGTTTTCCAGCCTTAGTTTCCAGGCTTTCTATTAACTCTGAGCTATCACCTAGCATCTCATGAATTCATTTTCAAATTAAGTTGGCCAGACTTCCCTGATGGTCCAGTGGCTAAGAGTCAGCCTGCCAATTAGGGGGATACAGGGTCAATCCCTGTCCAGGAAGATTCCACATACCACAGGGCAAGTAAGCCTGTGTGCCCTAGAACCTGTGCTCTGCAACAAGAGAAGCCACCAGAATGAAAAGCAGGTGCACCGCAGCTAGAGAGTAACCTCCGCTTACCATACCTAGAGAAAGCCTGCATGCAGCAATGAGGATCCAGCACAGCCCAAAATAAATAAATAAGTAAACAAAAATTAAAAAAAATTAAGTTGGCCTAAATCAGGAAGCAACAGTTAGAAGTGGACATGGAACAACAGACTGGTTCCAAATAGGAAAAGGAGTACGTCAAGGCTGTATATTGTCACCCTGCTTATTTAACTTATATGCAGAGTACATCATGAGAAACGCTGGACTGGAAGAAACACAAGCTGGAATCAA
>SJYT01065778.1:1410488-1554013 GCA_006410635.1 Cephalophus harveyi | reverse complement strand
ACTCTTGAGAGTCCCTTGGACTGCAAGGAGATCCAACCAGTCCATTCTGAAGGAGATCAGCCCTGGGATTTCTTTGGAAGGAATGATGCTAAAGCTGAAACTCCAGTACTTTGGCCACCTCATGCGAAGAGTAGACTCATTGGAAAAGACTCTGATGCTGGGAGGGATTGGGGGCAGGAGAAGAAGGGGATGACCGAGGATGAGACGGCTAGATGGCATCATGGACTTGATGGACGTGAGTGTGGGTGAACTCTGGAAGTTGGCGATGGATAGGGAGGCCTGGCGTGCTGTGATTTGTGGGGTTGCAAACAGTCGGACACAACTGAGCGACTAAACTGAACTGAAATCAGTGGAAGTTGATTATAACAAAGAATTCTGAGTGGTTCACTTCTTATGACTCCACACCTTTCTGCAAGCTGTCCTCCCCACACAAGAAAGGTAGTTACCTCCCTGTCTTCTGCAGGAGGCAAAGTCTGCTGATCCTTCAAGACTCATTTCAAATGGTGTTTCCTCACTCTGGCCGTTTCCAGTTTCCAGGGTTTTAGTCACTCTCTGCAGCAGGATCCAATAGTACTCTTTGCACTCTATTGAGTACTGTTATAATGGGCACGGCTGTGTAGCTGTCCCCTGACATGCCTGTTTCTCCCATTTCACTATCAATTACTTAAGGACAGTGGCTGTGTTTTATCCCTGGAATTGAACACAGTACTTGACACATGAAAGGTGAATAAAGGGCGTTTGTCATTTTGGAAACTGTCTACCATTGCACTCCTTTTATATTTGAGGGAATTATTCACTATATGAGTCTTGATGCTATCAATGTAACCAGACTGGGCCACTCATGCTAAGTCACTCATGCTAAGCCCCACATCAGCAAGCCCAAACTAAGATTCTATATGCAACTCTCCCAGAAAAGGCAGGCCTAGGTCAGCCAATCAGCTCAACCTACTTAGCACAAAGTACCTGACCTGGCTCGAAGACTTGCCTTTCTTCCATATATGGAAACAAACTCTGCTTTGACCAATCAGCAAATACCCAGGATAACTTCTTTGTTTCTGCTCACTTTGGCCTATAAAAATCTCTCATTGTTCAGCTCTTCAGAGCTCCTTCCTCTCTGCCAGATTGGATATTGCCTGATTCACGAATTGCTGAATAGAGCCAGTAAGATTTTTAAAATTTACCCAGTGGGATTTTGTTTTTTAACATAAGACAGAGTACCTCTCCCACTCAAGAAGTGAAAACCTTGGCAGTTTTATATCCCCGACTCTGCAGATAGGGAATGGACATGAGGCCTGGGGTTGACCAATCAAATGAATACTCCCCAAGGCGCATTTGACACAAAGCTGAGGAGATAGCCAAGAATCCACTGGAAAGTGCTACAGAACAGTAAAAGGGATGGAATGGCAATATTCTTTTCTTTGATACATCCTACATCCTTTTCTGTGTCGCCAGTACCCCTCTCCATTCTACTAGACTAAAGGAAGCTCCTGGCTGTACTTTAGAAAAGATACAAAGAAATTTACATGAACTTGTTAATATCTGGTTGTTGCAAAATTTTACCTTTCTAAGAAATATTTGCTTTTTAAAAGGGACAATTCTGTAGTTAAGTGACCAACTCCAGGGACTTCCCTGGTGGGTCTAATAGTTAAGAATCCACCTTGCAGCATAGGGGATGTGGGTTCTAACCCTGGTCAGGGAACTAAGATCACACGTACTGTGGAGCAACTAAGCCTGTGTGTTGCAACTGCTGACCCCTTGTGCCACAACTAGAGAGTCTATGCGCCCAGTGAAGATCTGCATGCTGCCACTAAGAGCTGTTGCAGCCAAATATATACAAATTAAAAAAAAAAAATTAAAAGTGAACAACTCCATAATGGTGGCATTTGGGGAATATAGCCCAAGTTAGTAGAAAGGTATTTTACAGCAGAGAAACCACAGCAGCATTCCTATACTACAGAATAAGGGTGATCACCTGGCTGTCCATTTGTAAGACTGATTCTGTGTGTATCCAGTGCTTATTTGCATGGTACTGTGTTGGGGATTTTCTATGTGTGTTTAAAGGACAGATCTGTGCAGAGCTGGCTTGGCAGGGATGGACAGGTGAAAATTAGGAGCTACTGACAAATTGAATTGCATCTGAAAAAATATTTTTAGTCCCAATCCTTCAAGAAATCCATGCTTCCGTAAATCAAATGTCTCCTGCTCTAATGCATACATTCTTTTGATAAGTGCTGATTGATGGAAGCAAAAGGCAAGAAGACCATGAGAGAGCAAGTCTTTGGGTCGCTCACTCAGCTCTCCATTCCCTGGTTTCCAGTCAGCTAAATAGAACACATTCTGTTTGGGTTCTAGGCAAGGAGAGAGGGTAAAATGAAAGGCAATGTTTGTAGAGTTTATAAGCCATCCTCACATGTGTTATCATACGTTATTGCTCTAATCCTTACAGCAATCGTGAGATGTGGAGGCTAAGCCCCCTTTTGCAGATAAGAAAGCTGAGCTTCCAGAGCTAGGAGACTTCTCAGTTAAGGGGAGGGCCATCTAGAGGGAGTTATGCTCAGTACATGTGCATATATTTTCTCCGATTGAACTGCGTGAATTCACCAAACAGGTAAGGAGACAGGGGAAAAACTTCAAATCAGAGCTGACATGGAACCTAGAAAGCCTTCCAGCATCATGCGTGGCCAGACATGGTGGCATATTTTTACCTAGTTGTAAAGGCTTTACACTGCTTTGAATCTTCCTAAAGCTAGCTGACTGATGGAGATCCATCTGAAAGTTCAACCAGTACTCATTTGCCCACCTCATACTGTGCAGTTTCATCTTCCGCAGTGAGCAGGAGGAGGACCAATGTCGTGCATTTCATCTCTCCTTGCCTGCAGTTCTGACATGCAAGTTAGCCCTAATCTGCCAACTCATTCTGATGAGATTGTTTTGGAAGTCACCCCAAAGTCACTGGGCTAAATGGGATGCGGCTGTTAAGATAGAAATGCATTTCATTTAATACCTCAGCTGCACTGAAGCTAAGCCAGTGCCAGCCCTAATTCCTAAAGGAAAACAAATCCACAATAATCCATCTTCTAATTCTGCACAGACTGGCATAACACCAGGTCATATCAGCTGTGAGTTCTCCTTCCTTTGTACCGAGGACCAGGCCAACCCCTCATGGGCATTCACTGAATTTGAGGTCAGCGAGTCACCAGCTTCCTTGGTTTGTCTGAAATGAGAGCATTTACTCTGATGAGAGAAATAAGCTCATCCTTTTTCAATGAAAAATCAACATAACTTGAGCTGTAACCTAAATGAGCTGTTTTGCAGGTGGCAACCTAGGCTTTGTTGGGCTAAACGTGGCTTCATCTTATTTCCTTTTCAGTATCCTTTATCTTCATTTTCTTCCAGTCTTTGAGGACAGGCCTTGATATTTGCTCATTCCCAGTGAGCTGGAAATGAGTGAGGAGACTGTCCATTACTTTCTAGAAATATTTACGTGCATATTTGCGTGGTCCACACAGCCCAAAGCATTGACTATCTGGTCCTTTACAGAAAATGTTTGCTGCCTAGGAAAACTGATCAGCATCAAGATCAGTTGATGCTCCCAAAAAGAAAGTGGTTCAGAAGGGGAGCGACAAACCCTTTCAACAACAAATGCGTCTGAGCGAGCAAACTTTTTACTTCAGTCAGCTTCTCCCTTGCTCGCATTTAACAGAGGTCCCTCCCAGGGATAGCAGGCCATTGCCGATTTCCCAGGGCAGAGCACCCTGGGGCCTCTTCCTCCAGAGAACTTGCAGGGCGTAGATGACCTCGTCCATGGTCGGGCAAACAGGCAGTGGCTTTTGGGTAGCTTCCAAAAAGTGGCACCACTCTGGTGCCCAGCTATCACCACAACTTTGACTTAAGGGCTAGACAAATAATCTTAACTGGTTTAGTCTAAATTTCCCAGGGAAAAAAGCTCCTTCAAGTTATCTTTTGGATAAAGGTGGCTTTTTTCTATTAATGTATTCATTTATTTTTTGTTGTTCTTTTAAAATATACTTTTCATTCATTTAGTTTTAGTTTGTTTTTAATTTGGCTGCGCTGGGTCTTCACTGCAGCACTTGGACTTTCTCTCGTTGTGGACAATGGGCTCTAGAGAGCATGGGCTTGGTAGTTGCAGCCCCATGGCATGTGGGATCTTAGTTCCCAACCAGGGATCAAATCTGTCTCCCCTGCACTGGAAAGCAAATTCTTAACCACTGGACTGACAGGGAAATCCCTAACGCATTCATTTATTAACTCATTTGTTCCATAAACATTTGTTGAGTACTTACTATCTACTGGAAGACAAAAAAAATAGCCACAGTCTCTGTTCTTCAGACTCATTATCTTGTGGAGAATTGGACAATGGTTGAAACAGAGAGTTTAAACATAAGACATAGTTTTATAATAAAGATGCAAGTAAGATGCCTGTGAGAGCTCAGAGAACATTAGAACCTGGGATGGAAATAGTGGGAACTAATGTTTCACTGTATACTAAGGAAATCAATTGACAGGTCACTTGATCACACAGAGAAACTTGAAGAAAAGTAAGATTGACACCATATATGGGCCCCTCCGTAATACTTGTGGATTTTTGAAAGCCCCAAGCTCTTTCTCCCTGTACCAGTTTGCTTGGTCTACCACAGCAAAGCACCACAGACATTGTAGCTTAAACAGAAATTGATTTCTCATAATTCTGAGGCTAGAGATCCACAGTCAAAGTGTCAGCAGAGTTAGCATCTTTTGGGGACTCTCACCTTGCCTTGTAGATTCCTGTCTTCTCCCTTCTCCCTTTGCATTAGTAATTCTACTTCTTGGTCCTAGGGAAAGAGAGCTAAAGGTAAAAACTGTTTTTTTCCCTTTAAATAGAAAATCTGTAAGACACTAAAGCACAAGACCTTTGGTATCCTGCTAACAAAATGTTACATAAAAAAGAGGCGGGGGGCATTCCCAATGCTTTGAATTCAAAAGCACAGGCATCAGGGACAGTGTTCAGCAAATGGTAACTGAGACAGGAGGACTGGCTGCTACAGAGCTACCAGGAAGGGTAGGGAAAGAAGCGGTCAGCATCTCATGGTATCTGACCAGATGTCTTCATGAGCATCTGTGAGACTGAGAACACTGAGATCTGTGATCAGGAGGACTTTGCCGGGGTCTGGGATCATGCAGTGAAAAAGGTTACAGTAGATTTTAGATAAAAGGATTAAAGGTATTAGTTTTGAAATTATACCAATAGGAAGTAAAGTTTACAATCTGTATTCTTCCTGTTGGTAATCTTGTTTTCAGATTTATTTATTTTGGTCTATTTTTAAACTTCTTTTTTCCTTCCTGTTATTATTAAACAAGTATTCAGCAAGTCTTCCTAGGAAGGAAGAAAATATGGCTATTCATCTTCTGGTAAAGGCAGGGAAAATTGGGTAAAATCTGTCTTAATATCCTCTCAACAGAGTGGAGAATGTCAATCTGTTGGCTCAGCTAGGCTCCAAGTTCAGATCTAGTCTAAATCTGAGGTTTCAACCAGCCTTGGTTTCAAAAGAAACATTTTAGTCCTGCATTTCTCAAAATTGACCAATGTGCAAATCTTTCTTTAAGGAAAAAAAATGAGTGCTCCTAGAATTCCAGTAGGAGCTAACATTTTTAATATTCCCTAAATATAAACATGTATATACTTATGACTCTTATGTGAATACAAAGCAGAAACAAATGTGTACATTAAGGATAAACAAAATACAGGACTAATGAAAGTTAAATTTAAAATACCAATTAAATATGATAAATAATGATTTGCAGAAGCAAAACAGATGATTTGGAGTTTAATGCTAGAAAGAAGTAGCTTCTGGTACAATTCTAAATTTAGTCATTTTCTAAATTCCATATATATGTGTTAGTATACTGTATTGGTGTTTTTCTTTCTAGCTTACTTCACTCTGTATATGGAATTTAGAAAGATGGTAATGATAACCTTGTATGCGAGACAGCAAAAGAGACACAGATGTATAGAACAGTCTTTTGGACTCTGTGGGAGAGGGAGAGGGTGGGATGATTTGGGAGAATGGCACTGAAACATGTATAATATCATCTATGAAACAAATCGCCAGTCTAGGATCGATGCAGGATACAGGATGCTTGGGGCTGGTGCACTGGAATGACCCAGAGGGATGGTACGGGGAGGGAGGATGGAGCGGGGTTCAGGATGGGGAACACGTGTATACCTGTATGGCAAAACCAATACAATATTGTAAAGTAATTAGCCTCCAATTAAAATTAATAAATTTAAATTAAAAAAATAAATAAATTTAGTCATTTTATACTTCAAAATAAAAGCATTAAAGTAGTGAATGCTGGTTACCATAAGGAGATATTATAAATTGGTGTTAATAGTAATAATTAAAATATTTTTATTGAATTGAACAAAAAGTGATTTACTGTCTACATGTTACTCTGCTCACTGTCAATCACCTGTTGGCTCAAGGTGGTATGTTCACAACTGGTATCCATGCAGGGTATCCATTCACAGAACAAATATTGTAGGATTGCTATGCTATGGGAAGGTGATGACTCCATTATCCTATCTTGCTGTAGTCAAACTACTACTGCAGCTTTAGGGCAACACTCAGCAACATTACCGACCCTTTGCAGGGTTTGAACATAAACACAAACACAATTTCAGGTACCTATAGAGAGTGGCATCTTAATTTTAAAGTAGTTATTCAGATGATCAGAATTGTTCTAATAAACTGTTTAGAATTGGAGAAGGGAATGGCAACCCACTCCAGTATTCTTGCCTGGAGAATCCCCATGGACAGAGGAGCCTGGTGGGCTATAGTCCATGGGATCCCAAGGAGTCAGACACGACTGAGAGACTAATGCATACTGTTTAGAATGACATGACAGCATAATACTAAAAATATTCATCAAAAGAAAACTCTTGAAGTCTTGAGGATATATCTATGGGCCTTTGCTCCATTTTGATAGAATACTTATAGTTTATCACTGTTCATCAAGAGAAAGAGGTCTAGTTCCCTAAATATCTGGTATCCTTCAAGGAGGACACTGGGCAGGGCCAGACAGTGGTAATCCTTGGGAAATGAGAAGTAGGTTGCCTACTAAAATATTTTCATTTCTTGTGATGCTGAATTCAGTTCTCCCTTGATGACTTCTACTTCTCCTCTTGTTCTTGGAATTCTTTGACCCTGGCTTGGATTTTTAAAGTCAGCCATCTGAAGCACAATTTATTTGCTGGGGGAACACCATAAGTTTAGGTTGAATGTGGCAATGGAAAAGTTCTGTCTTTTTGTTGTTCCATCAGAATTAACATCTGTTAACCTCTGGGGCATCACACCAAAACCATCTGCTCAAGCAGCATTTGCTAAGGGGGTTGCGGGTGGGGGTGAAAGGGACAGAGAAAGGGTAAATTGGAAAACCTTCCTTTGGCCTTTCAGCATGCTAAGAAGCATAGGGTTCCACTGGTGCATGAGATCCAAGGAAAAAAAATACTCCAGTCTTCTTTAGACGCAGGGAAAGGTGAAAGTCAAGCTTGGGGGTACTGTAAGAGGGCTATATAATTCTCTTTTACTTGTAATTTTTTGAAAAAAAGATTAAGAAAACTTTGAGAACTTATAAGTACATAAAATTTTGGTCATGCATAGTTTAGTCACCAAAAAGTGAAATATTATAGGTGATCAAGCCTCATGAATGAAAATCTCAAACAGCCCTTCCTTCAAATAGTCAACCTGAGCCCTGGGGGAAAAAAGCATTTCTACATTGATAGAGATATTACTACCCACCCTCCTGCAACTGAGTTCTCTCTTCATGGGTACATGAACAGTATAGTAAATAACCTTTCTCTTTATTTAGATTCCTGGTGCTCAACCCTGGCTGCCCATTAGAGTCATTTGGGAAACTAAAAACATACTGCAGTTAGGTCCTAACCCTGGTGATATGGATTTAATTGGTCAAGGTGGAGTCTGTACACTGACATAGTTTGAAAGTTCTCCCAGGTTATACTAATGTGCAGAACTGTTGAGAACCACTGATTTGGAGAAAAACTTGATATTTTTCCACAGCTACTGTAACCTAATTTCAGAAGCTAATTATTCAAAGAAATTCATAAGGTCAGGAGAAGAGGTATTAGAAGGAAGAATCCAAAAGTGTGATTCAATGAAGAAAAGGAACAATGTCAAGGCCATCTTGGGCTTTTCAACCTCAGTCATCTTAACATTTGCGGTCAGATAAATCTTCGTTGTGGGGGCTGTCCAGTGTGCACTGTTAAGAAATTTAGCAGCAACCCTGGCTTCTATGCCAGTAGCAATGTTACCTCCTTGCACCCTCCACAGTTGTGATAATCAAAAATGGCTCCAGGCATTGCCAAATGTCTTCTGATGTGTGAATACCCTTCCCCACCCCCCACCCCATTTGAGAACAACTGATTTAGACAATTAGAGTGTGGACTTTCTCTCTTCTTTTATCTAATCTGATCATCTTTCCTAAAGTTAACAAGTCCATTAAGTTCTTAAAACCCATCTGTAACTAGCAGAAAAGTTACCAGCTTTGCTGAAAGGTTTGGAAGGCTCTGTTTAATGATAGAAACAGCCATCTTCATGGATGCTTTGGAATTAGGGTGGCATCCAAAATGGAAGGATTTTCTTGTTCATTTCTTTTTTCAAATGAGGAGTCATAAATCTTACTATATATTTGTTTTGGGGAGTGAAATAAGATCTCAGACACAAAATTTGTTTTTAATAGGTATGAGGTGAGGTGAAGTCTCTCAGTCGTGTCCGACTCTTTGCGACCCCAAGGACTGTAACCTACTAGGCTTCTCTGTCCATGGGATTCTGCAGGCAAGAATACTGGAGTGGACTGCCAGTATAAACCAAAATAAAACTGTACCATAGTCAAGCCAATTGAACTTTTAAAAACAGAAATATTTCAGAGACTCTGGAGAATAATTTTGATACAATTTGTCTTAAATTTGTTTCTTCAAGGATCCTTAGGCTTCTCAAACAGAATAAGCACTGTGAACTAATGTTAGGAGGAAAGCCCTAATGAAAGACTGATGGTGAAATCATTCACATAATACCATGACAAATTTCAGAGGGATTATTAATTTTCTGGTTTCAGAATGAGTTGATTGACACCAGATATTACAGACATTGCAAGAGTTACCATGGCAACAGCACTTGATTTGAGAAACCAAAGGCTTACAAATGAATTGAAGCTGGTCTAGGTCAGAGTAGTTAGGGCTCAACTCTACTTCTCTTATGGTATCCAAGGTTCTGTGGATTTAGACTTGCCAGTGTTTCTTTACTTGCATTATCTCATTTAACTTTCACAATAGCCCCCCAAAGGTATTCAGTCTTATTATCCCTATTTCATAGTTGAGGAACTGGTAGCTGAGCTTGGAGTGTTAGCTTTCACTAGACCACAATGTTGGAAGTAGTGTTACATGTCCATTTCAGAGTTCCTAAACATTTTCAGTTCTCAGTGCCCTAGTGTTTCCTTTTTTCCTAGTGCACAAAGGCCAAAAATATACACTAATAGTTCCATTTACTAATAAATATTTCTTTCCAGATAACTTAGTAGCCATTTCACAAAACAATATATATAAATTGGGAGGAAAAAAGTCATGCTTTATTTCATTCTTAACCACATTCACTTACCAGTGGGATGTGTGTACCCTCTTGGCATACACAGCTTCTCAAACTTGGAGTCAAACTGGATACTACCACCCTCATTTTCTCTTCTATGTTGAGTTTTATGTGTTACTTTCTTTTTAGCACAATAACCTCCAACAACCTAGCTTTGCAAAGATATGGCATTATTGAAAGGAGTGTTTCAATCTAAAGTTGAAGCTGTGAACTACTTTGAGTCAGCTGTTTGTGCCATGTCTGACAGAGGCATTGATGTGTTTTTCTTGAAAATTTAAAAGGTGCACACAGTTTGAGAACTGCAGGTCTTTCTGTTTCCCTCCACTAGGCTGGGAGCCCTTGGCCAGGCATCCAAATTCTCTCTTAATCCCTACACGCTCACCCTTAGTATATGGCTTGGTGCACAGAAGGGCATGAGTGGGTGAAAGTAGAAGCCTGATTTGCTCCTAGTTCTTGGATCCACCTCTTGTTCTCTACAGAGAAGATCTGAACTCTTCTGAGTCTCTTGGGGAGATTTTCTTCCCAAAGCTCGTTGACTCCTGATACACCTTTCTAAGGACACGAGCCCAAATTGGCTTCCCAGGCTGGGGAACCCAGAGCCCCATCACCAAAACCCATTCAATCTAGTAAAGGCAAACCCAAGCAAACTTGTCCACACAAAGTCAAACTCCCTGACCCCAGTGATCTATGCAGCTGTCCCAAAAAGCAGCAGCTCTGACAGTCAAATGTGTTTGCCTCCAAGGCTCTGACACAGCTCTTTTTGGGCAATGAGAACAGGGAGGGAGGTGGAGAGGAGTTTGCAATTAGGACAAAGAGTGACCTTCACAGGAGTGAATGCTCTTGCTTTGGTTTCCACAGTTGTGATACATCAGTAGATTATGTGAATGAGATACATACTTTCTATGTGGGCTTCTCAGGTGGCTCATTGGTAAAGAATCCATCTGCAATGCAGGAGACATGTGTTGAAAAGATCACCTGAAGAAGACATTGGCAACCTACTCCAGGATTCTTGCCTAGGAAATTCCATAGACAGAGGAGCCTGGTGGGCCACAGTCCCTGGGGTCACAAAAGAGTTGGACACTTACCAACTAAACAACAACAATGTACTTTCTATCCATCAGATTCCCACAGCCCCATTCCAAGGAATGGATGAAAGCAACCACCATTACTTTCTTTTGAAATAGTGCTCTTCATTTTATCTCCTAGCAGCACAGAGTTCTCAGTTCATTCTTGCTATTGGTCTATCTTCTGGTCTTAGCCTTCTTTCACATCATTAACACATATATTCATGAAAAATCTATGACATATTTTGCCCAGTAATCTCCTCCTGTAATTATAGAGATATACTCACATATTTGAGAATAACACAAATAGTAATATGTCAATTATAGCTGTACTTATAGCAAAACATTAGAAATAACTGAATTGTCCTTTAATAGGGGACTGAGGTGAGGTGAGGTGAAGTCGCTCAGTCGTGTCCGACTCTTTGCGACCCCGTGGACTGTAATCTACTAGGCTTCTCCAGGCAAGAATACTGGAGTGGATTGCCATTTCCTTCTCCAGGGGATCTTCCTGACCCAGGGATCGAACCCGGGTCTCCCGCATTGGAGGCAGACGCTTTAACCTCTGAGCCACCAGGGAAGCCCAACAGGTGACTAGTAAAATAAATTCTGACAGTTCATACATAGAACATTAGGCAGTCATTTAAAACAGGGGTCAAAAACCTTATTCAGTAAAGGGCATTTAGGTTTTGCAGATCATACATTCTCTGTCACAATTACTCAACTCTGCATTGTAGTGTAACAACAGCCACAGACAATGTGTGGATGAATGGGGGTGATTGTGTTTTAATAAAACTTCATTTACAAAAACAGACAGAGACCAGATATGACGCTGTAGGCTGCAGCTTAGCCATCATAATTTAAAGAAACAAGGGAAGTCTATGTAAACACTACTCTGGAAAGTATTCTAAGATATGCTGTTAATTAAATCAAAGAGGAAGAAAATAACAGACATATGTAAATACACAGAAAACTCCGGAAGGTTGTATAAGAAATTATAAATATGGTTGCATCTGGGGACAAAAATGAGAAGACTGGGAAGAAGGGGAGATAGGCTATTCACTGAATATCATTTTGTCCCTACTGGAGTTTGTACTGTGAGCATGAATGTACGTGTGCTAAGTCGCTTCAGTCATGTCTGACTTTTTGGGAGTACACCATGGACTATAGCCTTCCAGGCATGCTTTACTTATTCAAAAGAAATGAACTATGAAAAAGTGGATTCATAAGAGCAGAATCCCAGTTTGGAATATCAAGGCTGACCCTTAGTACACCTCTTCCACAATCAGCATTCCTTTGCCTGATTTCCACATATGACTGAGGCACGTTTGATTTCCCATATAAACTGCAAAGTCTTTTGAAGGACTGTTTTTATATTTGCAAACTTTCCTGCCACACATACAATTGATCACAAGGTTTTACACAGAGTGGGCCTTCTTCATATGCTTATGACAGGAAAACTATAAAATAAATATTCGCTTATAAAAGTGTGAGTGGAAGAGTGCCCTTCCTGCCCCCTCAATTTAGTTACTTTTATATGGATAGAATCAAATCAAAGCAAACTTCAAGGACAATATGTGGAAATACTTCACACAATGGCAGGTGCTCAATATATGTTGAACATTCACTTAAATTAGAGGACCCCTGTGACAGAGCCACTGCTCCGAGTTCACCACACCACTTCTCCCCAGGGGCAAGTGAAGACATTCCCCAGGGCCCCTCCCCTCCAAGGCCCCTGGTGTGTCCACAAACTGAGGGGCTCCCAGCTTTCCAGACACTTACATACGAGGCCTGAATCAAGGCAAGAATGGGAAACACTACCCCCTTCCTTAAAGGAGGGTCATGTTCTGTCATGGAAGGCCCACCTGTGAGATTCAGATGACTGATGGGGAGGTGGTGTGGGCAGTGAAGGAAGGGAGACACTTGCTGTGATTGTGTTGACAGCTGCCCTCTCATTCTCCTTAAGCAATCACCCAGTCCCCTGATAAAGAGTCAGAAGACAGTGTTATGCAGTTCTCAGATGCTTGCTTTCCCTGACCCTGGAATGAGTTGCCATGACAATTTCCACATATGAGATCTGCACTCTTTGGTTATTTTTTATGTCTTTACTGGAGAATAAAGTTTGTGATATTCAGTGTTGAAATTATATTCATTTTCAGAGACTCTCCATCCCTTTTCCTCTAATGCCTTTCAAACTGTGTCCATACAACCCTGTCTCCAGCATGTTCTCCACTGCCTGAGCTCCAGCCCATCAAAGCCACCTGTCACACAACCTCCAAGCATCCCCTGTCCTCACTCCAATCTCCTTGAGAGCCTTGGGTTGGAAAACTCACTTTCACTGGGCCTTGGACTGCTCATCTATCACATGAGCAGTAACTAAAGAGAGTAAAGTATGATGAATTAATCATATATTAAACAGAGCTTTATGGGTGATCCAAGAATCTGTCCAACACCATTTTTTTGGGGAAATGTGCTTTGAGTTCCAAAGAAGTTCCAACAAGGAAATTTTTGGAATATGTACAATCCCTTTGTAACTTAGAAATAGTCTATAACAACTGTGCAGTTTAGGAAGGAAGATTTTTGAAAAGTGGGTTTGAAGACAGGATGGAGGTGGGAGCTGGGAGAAAAGAGTGATTCAGTTCAGAAGCTGTATTGTGAATGGGAGAAGTCAGAAGAGAGAACCATATGAGGGGCTGGGTGGGGCCTGAGCATTCTGCTGCCTTTCTACGCAATTACTCTGATGACCTAGGGTGAATTCAAAGTGACGGCTAACACGATGCTGCAGCCCTCAAGGCTGTCAATCTGAAGGAGCCCAGATGCTGCGGTAACATCAGTATTAGGTGATACAGGAAACTGAGATGTGCTGTGGGAGGGTGTAAGAGGGAAGGCTCTCAGAGCCTGAGGTCAGCAAGCTCTCACTCTCCCCTTCCTTCAGCTTTGGGTTTCTGATTTCTCCACCTTCCTGCTGTTGGTTAACTGAATGGTTGCTCCCCCTGGTTGATGATGAGAAGCACCCAGGGACCCAGGAGCTGTGTTCAAGTATTCTCTGAGTGTTTGAGTGGTAATTCAGTTTTGGCGATCCCTGGTTGAAATGACTGAGCCAAACTGGGGACTTCTGGAAGTACAGCTGTCATAGGCATATATGACTACTGCAGTGTGAATGCAGAAAGGACTGGCTGGGTTATCAATAAAGAGTAGGGGATGGTGACTTCCCTGGTGGTCCAGTGATTAAGACTATCTTCCAATGCAGGGAGTATGGGTTCAATGCCTGGTAGGGGAGCTAAGATCTCACCTGTCTCATGGCCAAAACACCAAAACATAAAACAGAAACAATATTGTAACAAATTCACATAAAGACTTTAAAAATGGTCCACAGCAAAAAATCTTAGAAAGAAAAAGCAACCCAGAATAAGACAAAAGGTAAGGGCATGAGAAAATACTTAAGGAGATAATAGTTGAAAATGTCCCTAAAATAGGGAAGGAAATAGCCACCCAAGTCCAAGAAACCCGGAGAGTCCCAAACAGGATAAACCCAAGGTGAAACAGCCCAAAACAAATATTAATCAAGCTAATGAAGATCAAACACAAACAGCAAATATTAAAAGCAGCAAGGGAAAAGCAACAAATAACACACAAGGGGATACAACATACAGATCACACCCCATAAGGATAACAGCTGATCTTTCAATAGAAACTCTTCAGGCCAGAAGGGAATGGCAGGACATACTTAAAGTGATGAAAGAGAAAAGCCCACAACCCAGATTACTGTGCCCAGCAAGGATCTCATTCAGATATGAAGGAGAAATAAAAAGCTTTACAGACAAGCAAAAGCTGAGAGAAGTCAGCGCCACCAAACCAGCTCATCAAATGCCAAAGAATCTTCTCTAGGCAGGAAACACAGAAAAGGTTTATAAAATTGAACCCAAAACAACAAAGTAAATGGCAAAGGGATCATACTTATCAATAATTCTTACTTTAAATGTAAATAGGTTGAATGCCCCAACCAAAAGACAAAGACTGACTGAATGGATACAAAAACAAGACCCCCTATATATGCTGTCTACAAGAGGCCCACCTCAAACCAAGGGACACATACAGACTGAAAGTGAAGGGCTGGAAAAAGATATTTCATGCAAATGGAGATCTAAAGAAAGCAGGAGTAGCAGTACTCATATCAGATAAAATAGACTTTGAAATAAAGACTGTGAAAACAGACAAAGAAGAACACTACATAATAATCAAAGGATCAACCCAAGAAGATATAACAACTATAAATACATATGCACCCAACATAGGAGCATCTCAATACATAAGTCAAATGCTAACAAGTATGGAAGGGAACCATTCAGGTATCACCTAAATCAAATCCCTTATGATTATACAGTGGAAGTAAGAAATAGATTCAAGGGAGTAGATCTGACAGAGTGCCTGAAGAACCATGGACAGATGTTCATGACAATGTACAGGAAGCAGTGACCAAGACCATTCCCAAGAAAAAGAAGTTCAAGAAGGCAAAATGACTGTCTGATGAGGCCTTACAAATAGCTGAGAAAAGAAGAGAAGCTAAAGGCAAAGGAGAAAAGGAAAGATATACCCATTTGAATGCAGAATTCCAAAGAATATCAAGGAGAGATAAGAAAGCTTTCCTCAGTGATCAATGCAAAGAAATGGGGGAAAACAATAGAATGGGGAAAACTAGAGATCTAAAGGGAATATTTCATGCAAAGATGGGCACAATAAAGGACAGAAGTGGTATGGACCTAACAGAAGCAGAAGATTTTAAGAAGAGGTGGTAAGAATATAGAGAAGAACTAAACAAAAAAGAGCTTCATGACCCAGATAATCACAACAGTGTGACCACTCACCTAGAGCCAGCCATCCTGGAATGTGAAGTCAAGTGGGCCTTAGGAAGCATCACTACAAACAAAGCTAGCGGTTGTGACCGAATTCCAGGTGAGCTATTTCAAATCCTAAAAGACGGTGCAGTGAAAGTGCTACACTCAATATGCCATCACATTTGGAAAACTCAGCAGTGGCCATAGGACTGGAAAAGGTCAGTTTTCATTCCAACCCCAAGGAAAGGCAATGCCAAAGAATGCTCAAACTACTGCAGAATTATACTGATCTCACATGCTAACAAAGTAATGCTCAAAATTCTCCAAGCAAGGCTTCAACAGTATGTCAACTGTGAACTTCCAGATGTTAAAGCTGGATTTAGAAAATGCAGAGGAACCAGAGATCAAATTGCCAACATCTGTTGGATCTTAGAAAAAGCAAGAAAGTTCCAGAAAAACATCTGTTTCTGGTTTATTTACTATGCCAAAGCCTTTGACTGTGTGTACCACAACAAACTGGAAAATTCTGAAAGAGATGGGAATACCAGACCACCTTACCTGCCTCCTGAGAAATCTGTATGCAGGTCAAGAAGCAACAGTTAGAACCAGACATAGAACAACAGACTGGTTCCAAATTGGGAAAGGAGTGCATCAAGGCTGTATATTGTCACCCTGTTTATTTAACTTATATGCAGAGTACATCACGAGAAATGCTGGACTGGATGAAGCACAAGCCGGAATCAAGATGGCTGGGAGAAATATCAATAACCTCTGATATGCAGATGGCACCACACTTAGAGCAGAAAGAAGAACTAAAGAGCATCTTGGTGAAAGTGAAAGAGGAGAGTGAAAAAATTAGCTTAAAACTCAACATTTAGATAATGAAGACCATGGAATCTGGTCCCATCACTTCATGGCAAATAGATGGGAAAACAATGGAAACAGTGAGAGACTTTATTTTCGGGAGCTCCAAAAATCACTTCAGATGGTGACTGCAGCCATGAAATTTAAAGATGCTTGCTCCTTGTACAGGAGGCAGTGACCAAGACCATCCCCAAGAAAAGGAAGTGCAAGAAGGCAAAATGATTGTCTGACGAGGCCTTACAAATAGCTGAGAAAAGAGGAGAAGCTAAAGGCAAAGGAGAAAATGAAAGATATACCCAAAAAAGGATGAGATGGTTGGATGGCATCACGGACTCAATGGACATGAGTTTGAGTAAGCTCTGGGAGTTGGTGAAGGACAGGGAAGCCTGGCGTGCTGCAGTCCATGGGGTCACAAAGAGTCGGACTCGACTGAGCAACTGAACTGAACTGAATGAAAGGGGAAATTATCAGTAACACGATAATAGTGGGAGACTTAATATCCCACTCACACCTATAGATAGATCAATGAAACAGAAAATTAGCAAAGAAAGACAACTTTAAATGATACAATGGACCAGTTAGACCTAATTGATATCTATAGGACATTTCACCCCATTTCACCTTTTTCTCATATACACACACAACATTCTCCAGGATAGATCACATCCAGGGCCATAAACCAACTTTGGTAAATGAAAAAAAAAAATTGAAATTATTACAAGCATCTTTTCTGATCACAATGCAGTAAGACTAGATGTCAACTACAGGAAAAAAACCTATTAAAAATAGAAACATATGGAGGCTAAACAACACACTTCTGAATAACCAACAAAGCACTGAAGAAATAAAAAAGGAAATAAAAATATGCATAGAAGCAAATGAAAATGAAAACACGACAGCCCAAAACCTATGGGATTCAACAAAAGCAGTGCTAAGAGGAAGGTTCATAGCAATACAAGCTTACATCAAGAAACAAGAGAAAAATCAAATAAATAACTTAACTTTACTCCTAAAGCAACTAGTAAAAGAAGAAATGAAGAACCTCAGTTAGTAGAAGGAAATAAATCATAAAAATCAGAGCAGAAATAAGTGAAAAAGAGACAAAGGAGACTATAGCAAAAATCAACAAAACTAAAAGCTGGTTCATCGAGAAGAGAGATAAAATAGACAAACCATTAGCCAGACTCATCAAGAAAAAAGGGGAGAAGAATCAAATCAACAAAATTAGAAATGGAAATGGAGAAATCACAAGGGGCAACACAGAAATACAAGGATCATAAGAGACTACTATCAGCAACTAGATGCCAATAAAATGGACAACTTGGAAGAAATGGACGAATTCTTAGAAAAGTAAACCTTCCAAAACTGAGCCAGGAATAAATAGAAAATCTTAACTGACCCATCACAAGCACAGAAATCAAAATTGTAATAAAAAATCTTCCAACAAACAAAAGCCCAGAACCAGACAGCTTCACAGGTGAATTCTACCAAACATTTAGAGCTAACACCTATCTTACTCAAACTCTTCCAGAGAATTGCAGAGGAAGTTAAACTCCCAAACTCATTCTACGAGGTCACCATCACCCTAATGTCAAAACCAGACAAAGATGCCACAAAAAAATAAAACTACAGGCCAATATCACTGATGAACATAGATGCAAAAATCCCCAACAAAATTCTAGCAAACAGAATCCAACAACATATTAAAAAGATCATACATCATGACCGGTTGGGCTCTATCCCAGGGATGCAATGATTCTTCAGTATTTACAAATCAATCAGTGTGATACACCATATTAACAAATTGAAAGATAATAACCATATGATTATCTCAATAGATACAGAGAAAGCCTTTGACAAAATTGAATAACCATTTATGATAAAAACTCTCCAGAAAGCAGGCATAGAAGGAACATTCCTTAACATAATAAAAGCCATATATGATAAACCCACAGCAAATATTATCCTTAATGGCAAAAAATTGAAAGGATTTCCCCTAAACTTAGGAACAAGACAAGGGTGCCCACTCTCACCACTACTTCAACATAGTTTTGGAAGTTTTAGAGACAGCAGTCAGAGAAGGAAAAGAAATAAAAGGAATCCATATTGGAAAAGAAGAAGTAAAACTCTCACTGTTTGCAGATGACATGATCATTTACATAGAACACCCTAAAGACACCAACAGAAAATTACTAGAGCTAATCAATGAATATAGTAAAACTGCAGGATATAAAATTAATACACAGAAATCCCTTGCATTCCTATACACTAACAATGAGAAAACAGAAAGAAAAATTAAGGAAACAATCTCAGTCACCACTGTGACTAAAAGAATAAAATACTTAGGAATAAATTTACCTAAAGAAATGAAAGACCTATAGATAGAAAACTATAAAACACTGATGAAAGAAATCAAAGATGACACAAATAGATGGAGAAATATACCATGTTCATGGATCAGAAAGATCAATATAGTGAAAATGAGTATACTACCCAAAGTAATATATAGATTCAGTGCAATCCCTGTCAAGTTACCAGAGGTATTTTTCACATAACTAGAACAAATAATTTTACAATTTGTATGGAAACACAAAAAACCTCAAAAGCCAAAGCAATCTTGAGAAAGAAGAATGGAACTGTAGGAATCAATCTGCCTGACTTTACACTATACTACAAAGCTACAGTCATCAAGACAGTATAGTACTGGCACAAAAAAATAAATATAGATCACTGGAACAAAATAGAAAGCCCAGAGATAAATCCACACCTTATCTTTGACAAAGGAGGCAAAAACATGCAACGGAGTAAAGACAATCTGTTTAACAAATGGTGCTGGGAAAACTGGTCAACCACCTGTAAAAGAATGAAACTATAACACTTTCTAACACCATACACAAAAATAAACTCAAAATGGATTAACGATCTAAACGTAAGACCAGAAACTATAAAACTTTTAGAGGGAAAACATAGGCAAAACACTCTCTGACATAAATCACAGCAGGATCCTCTACGACCCACCTCCCAGAGCAATGGAAATAAAAGCAAAAATAAACAAACGGGACCTAATTAAACTTAAAAGCTTTTGCACAACGAAGGAAACAATAAGCAAGGTGAAAAGACAGCCTTCAGAATGGGAAAAATAATAGCAAATGAAACAACTGACAAAGAATTAATCTCAAAAACATACAAGCAGCTCATGCAGCTCAATACCATAAAAATAAATGACCCAATCAAAAAATGGGCCGAAGAACTCAACAGACATTTCTCCAAAGAAGACATACAGATGGCTAGCAAACACATTGGAGAAGGCAATGGCAACCCACTCCAGTACTCTTGCCTGGAGAATCCCAGGGACGGGGAAGCCTGGTGGGCTTCCATCTATGGGGTCACGTAGAATCGGACATGACTGAAGTGACTTAGTAGCAGCAGCAGCAGCAAACACATGAAAAGATGCTCAACATCAATCATTACAAGGGAAATGCAAATCAATACCACAATGAGGTACCATCTCACACCAGTCAGAACAGCTGCTATCAAAAAGTCTACAAACAATAACTGCTGGAGAGGGTGTGGAGAAAAGGGAATCCGCTTACACTGTTGGTGGTAATGCAAACTAATACAGCCACTATGGAGAACAGTGTGGCAATTCCTTAAAAACCTGGAAATAGAACTGTCATATGACCCAGAAATCCTATTGCTGGGCATACACATGGAGAAAAACAGAATTGAAAGAAACACAAGTACCCCAATGTTCATTGCAGCACTGTTTACAATAGCTAGGATGTCCATTGGCAGATGAATGGATAAGAAAGTTGTGGTACATATACCTGATGGAATATTACTCAGCTATTAAAAGAACACACTTGAATCAGTTCTAATGAGGTAGATGAAACTGGAACCTGTTATACAGAGTGAAGTAAGTCAAAGAAAAACACCAATACAGTATGTTAATGCATATATATGGAATTTAGAAAGATGGTAATGACAACATTATATACAAGACAGAAAAAGAGACACAGATATAAAGAACAGACTTTTGGACTCTGTAGGAGAAGGTGCAGAGAAGGCAATGGCACCCCACTCCAGTACTCTTGCCTGGAAAATCCCATGGACGGAGGAGCCTGGAAGGCTGCAGTCCATGGGGTTGCGAAGAGTCAGACACGACTGAACGACTTCCCTTTCACTTTTCACTTTCATGCACTGAAGAAGGATATGGCAACCCACTCCAGTGTTCTTGCCTGGAGAATCCCAGAGACGGGGGAGCCTGGTGGGCTGCCATCTATGGGGTCACACAGAGTCGGACACGACTGAAGTGACTTAGCAGCAGCAGCAGCAGGAGAAGGTGAGGGTGGTTTGATTTGAGAGAATAGCATTGAAACATGTATATTATCATATGTGAAACAGATGACCACCCAAGTTCAATGCATGAAACAGGGCACTCAAAGCCGGTGCAATGGAACAACCCAGAGGGACGGGATGGGGAGGGAGGTGGCATAGGGGTTAAGGACTGGGGAACACATGTACACCCATGGCTGATTCATGTCAATGTATGGCAAAAACCACCACAATATTGTAAAGTAATTAGTCTCCAATTAAAATAAATAAATTGATTTTTTAAAGTAAAAGCAAGAGTAGGGAATGGCTTCACCGGCTGTTGCTTTGAATGTGCTGTTAGGCCCTTTAGATCAACCTGGCATTGCCTGCTGCTGCTGCTACTAAGTCGCTTCAGTCATGTCTGACTCTGTGCGACCCCATAGGTGGCAGCCCACCAGGCTCTCCCATCCCAATCTATTAATTAATCAGTCAATCTATTGAGTAAATATATTGAACTGGGCATCATGCTAAACAGTGGGGATGTGAAACTGAAGTCCTAGCCATATTTTCAAGGCACTCACTGTTCAGCTTGCCCCTCTCTGCTGTTAGGTTCAAGTCTGCTCCCCGCCAGTGAACCTGACCTTTCTCTCTTCATCACTCCTGAGCTTTCCCCCAAACTGTTCAGCCTCTCTTCCTGCCACCTCCCTTCACCAGAACTCATTTCAAAGTCTACATCCCTGTCCTCATGAGGTTTGTTCATCTTCCAGCCCTCTGACACTTCCCTCACCTGTCCCTCCTCTTCAGGGCACAGTATCATCTGTTTTGTTACCACTATTCGGCATTTTCAAGTGTGCTAGTCATAGTATTGAGAAAGGAAGAAAAGATAGCTGTTATTTACATAGCCCTCCATCTCCCACTCTTGACCTTCTAAGAAGATTGAGTGTTTAAGAATTGGACTGCTGCTTGGGGCTGGTGCACTGAGACGACCCAGAGGGATGGTACGGGGAAGGAGGAGAGAGGGGGGTTCAGGATGGGGAACACGTGTATACCTGTGGCAGATTCATGCTGATGTATGGCAAAACCAATACAATATTGTAAAGTAATTAACCTCCAATTAAAATAAATAAATTTATATTAAAAAAAAAAGAAATAGACTGCTAAGCATAGCAAAGTACGTTTTGTTGTTTGTGCTCCTTCCAGTAGGAGGTTAGGAATGAAGGAGCTGGGTGCTGAATGCCCCCTCTACTCTTGGGTCCAGGCCACAGGCTCTGGTCTCAACTGCCATGTCCAGTAGGGGCACCTTTCTACAACTTGTCTTTTTTTTAAATTTATTTATTTATTTGGTTGTGCCAGGTCTTAGCTGCAGCATGTAGGATCTTTCTTGCAGCATTTGGGATTTAGGTCCCTGACTAGGGATCGAACCTGGACATCCTGCATTGGAAGCGTGAAGTCTTAGCCACTGGACCACCAGGGAAGTCCCACAATTTGCCTGTCTTGAACAGAATGCTTTTGAAAGAAGTCCCCTTAAGAAAGCAGACTCATTTATCTTTATTTTATTAGCCATGTGTATTAGTTTAAAAACATTAACAACCCCACCTCACACCATACACAGAAATCAGGTCCAGATAGATTGCCAACCTAAATGTAATGCAAATGATAAAACTTTTGGAAAATAACAAGAGAATATCAATATAATTCAGAGACATGGGGATATAGCTTTATTTATTTATTTATTTTTATGCTGCAAAAAGCTTTATTGTTTCCATTTGGTCCAAGGCTTGAGAGAGGGCTCCCGGGTGTTAAAAAGCTGCCTAGTGGCTGCAGAGAGGGGCTTCAGGCAGCCCTGATGTTAGGTGGGTTCTTCAATGGCCACTGGTCTCCAGAAGCCCTTAGTCATGCTTGAGGGTAAGCCTTTCGAAGAGATACTCGCCCAGCCCAGCCTGGGGACCAGCCAGCCTGTGGTGGTTGGTCAGGTGGTCACCCATCTTCTTGATGAGTTTCACTTCCTCATCTAGGAAGTGGTTCTCCAGGAAGTCACAGATGTGGGGGTCTCCGCGGGCAGAAGCCAGGCCAGATGTGGGGGTCTCCGCGGGCTTCCATAGCGTCCTGGGTTTTACCCCACTCATCTTGAGATGGCTTCTGCACGTCCAGAAAGAGGGCGCGGCGGCCACGCTGGTTCTGGAGTTTCAAGAGACGCTCCCACGCCCTCGCGCTTCTCCTTGGCCAATTCCCGAAAAAAGTGACCCACACCCACCAGGGCCACATCGTCGCGGTCGAAATAGAAGCCCAGAGAGAGGTAGGTGTAGGAGGCCCGCAGTTGCATGTTAACCAGGCGGTTGACGGCGGCCTCCACCTCGGTGGAATAATTCTGACGAATCTGGGAGCTCATGATTGGTCGGTAATAAGGAGTTAAAAAATGGTGGCTGGTCCCGGTGATCGCGGACAGCTGAGTGGCTGACTCCGGAGGTTGCGACTGGAAAAAAGGTTGGAGGGTGGTCGGAGGCTGGAGCAAGGGGCGTCCCTGGGTCTGTTCCATACAAGCACCGTTGAAGCAAGAGACAGATCTGCGGGGCCGCCGAGCGCACTTCCGGCCTCTTTCTTTTAAACAAACAAACAAAAAAAATCCAAAAGCATTTAATGAAAATAGGGTGAATTTACATTGTTTTTACTAAAAGTTATGATTCTTTTATGCAGGAATAAAAGCTTCTTTATATTTATCATGTACAGTATGTGGGGGATAAAAATAGAATTGGTGATTCCACCAGACCAAAAAGTGCAGAATTTTCCCAAGATGGAAAGGGCTATGAAGAGTTAAGCCAGTGCCTTCAGTGCTTAGTTTAATAAGATGCCTATTAAAGTTCTCTCTACTTCAGCAGGGCAAACACCTTGTAGAACCCTCTTTCAAAACACAGGAACAGCCCCACCATCTGGTTTGAAGGCTGAGGACTCCACTGCAGCTGCTAACTGAGCCCAGTACTGAGCCAGTGAGTGGGGAGCTAATCAGATCAGAATCAGAAGCTTCCCCAGGGAGCACCATGAGTTAAACACTAGAGATTCTGAGAATCAAAAGCCACTGATGCTTATCATCAACTTCACTTTTTCATCTTTTATTTGGGTTGAAGAATTCTGAGATGTTGTTAGTGTTCCTATGGGGCCTTTCGGTTTTCAGATACTTTGTTTTCTCAGAATTTAAGGCTCTATACTGGGCAAAATAAACGTGTGTGTGTATCTTTTTGTCTTGATGCATTCTATGACCCATTCCATTAAATATCCTGCTTCCAACATTTACTTTTACTTTCAAAACCCAATAATAGGGAAAACAAACATGCACTCAGGATGCTATATTTTCAAAGTGTTATATTTTTTCAATTGATTTTCTAAGAATTTCATGACCTGGGTAGGTCTGATATTTCGCCCCCCACCCTTGATTTAAAAATGAAGTAACATCTCAAGAGCCAACTAATTTGCCCAAGAGCATACAGTTAGGTAAACAGATTTTTTCCAGTAAGGAATATAAATCTCTGTAAGTCAAATATTTGAACCAGTGATAACATCTTACTGGTTCCTTCACTAAATAGTGAGTTAAAATCTCTGATACATCTTCATGATACATTTGTATGAGGATCATTATATCCTCCTTTAAATATTATCCTTTCACCCTTTCCCATGCCCCCCACTTACTTCCCTTACTGCCATGATTCCTCTCAGCTATATGGTTTCCTGCTCACTCAGCCATTCTGTCCCAGTCTCCTGACCTCTGCTGGTACCATCTTAATAGCTGCTATTCATTCTGTGAAGCTTAATAAAGTAGATTCATTGCAGGTAAAAATCACTAACAACCCACTGCTGAGACATAATGGAGACCAAGATTTGGAAATTGCATGGCATTTTGTTTGAAGATTAATTGCCCTCCCTTAATCAGTTCAGTTCAGTTCAGTCGCTCAGTCGTGTCCGACTCTTTGCGACCCCATGAATCGCAGCACGCCAGGCCTCCCTGTTCATCACCATCTCTCGGAGTTCACCCAGACTCACATCCATCGAGTCAGTGATGCCATCCAGCCATCTCATCCTCGGTCGTCCCCTTCTCCTCCTGCTCCCAATCCCTCCCAGCATCAGAGTCTTTTCCAATGAGTCAACTCTTCTCATGAGGTGGCCAGAGTACTGGAGTTTCAGCTTTAGCATCATTCCTTCCAAAGAAATCCCAGGGCAGATCTCCCTCACTTAATACTTGAAATAAAAAAATGTGAAGATTATGCACTTGCAGAGGGTATGTAAACATAAAGAGGGTCAGGCCAGAAGGGTACTCGTAATTCATTATTCAACGTTCTACAACTTGCTAAGGAGATTTTAGGTAACTTTTCCCTTCTCAGGAATACCTGCCCCAGGCAAGAGAACATATTTAAGAGACCAGTAGAATGATTCTAAGGCAGAAAATCTCATGGGCATGAGTAGCTTGTGAAACAGAAAAAAATATATGCCCGACTTTTCTCCTTTTATTCTGTTATACTTCCATATCTGTTTTATCAAGAAGGAAAGGGATACTGTAGTAACTGCATAGAAACAGCTAAGAGGACGTCCCTATGGCTGAAATTTAAATAAGTAAGATGGTAAAAGTGAAGTCTCAAAAAATTAAGAGCTTTGCATAGGGAAAGAATCAGAGTCTCACAGTTAATATATTTTGGGTAATAAGTGCTAAGGGCTTTCTTGATAGCTCAGAGGTAAAGAATTCGCCTGCAATGCAGGAGATGCAGATTCGATCCCTGGGTTGGAAAGATCCCTGGAAAAGGAAATGGCAACCTACTCCAGTATTCTTGCCTGCAAAATCCCCTGGCTAGAGGAGCCTGGAAGGCTACAGTCCACAGGGTTGCAAAAGAGTTAGACATAACTTAGCAACGAAACAACCACAAAGGAATGCTAAAGGAGTTTCATTTTTATGGATCTTTAGCAAGATAAAGCACAATCGCACTCATCTCACACGGTTGCGAAGTAATGCTCAAAATTTTTCAAGTCAGGCTTCAACAGTATGTGAACCAAGAATTTCCAGATGTTCAAACTGGATTTAGAAAAGGCAGAGGAGCCAGAGATCAAATTGCCAACATCCGCTGGGTAATAGAAACAGCAAGAGAATTCCAGAAAAACATCTACTTCTGCTTTATTGACTATGCCAAAGCCTTTAACTGTGTGCATCACAACAAACTGTGGAAAATTCTGAAAGAGATGGAAATACCAGACCACCTTACCTGCCTCCTGAGAAATCTGTATGCAGGTCAAGAAGCAACAGTTAGAACCAGACATGGAACAACAGACTGGTTCCAAATTGGGAAAGGAGTACGTCAAGTTTGTGTATTTTCACCCTGCTTATTTAACTTATATCCAGAGTACATCATGAGAAACGCTAGGCTGGATGAAGCACAAGCTGGAATCAAGATTGCCGGAAGAAATATCAATAACCTCAGATATGCAGATGACACCACCCTTATGGCAGAAAGTAAAGAAGAGCTAAAGAATCTCTCGATGAAAATGAAGGAGGAGAGTGAAAAAGCTGGCTTAAAACTCAACATTCAAAAAATGAAGATCATGGAATCTGGTCCCATCACTTCATGGCCAATAGGTGGGGAAACAATGGAAACAGTGAGATACTTTATTTTCTTGGGCTCCAAAATCACCACAGATGGTGACTGCAGCCTTGAAATGAAAAGACACTGGCTCCTTGGAAGAAAAGCTATGACCAACCTAGACAGCATATTAAAAAGCAGAGACATTACTTTGCCAACAAAGGTCCATCTAGTCAAAGCTATGGTTTCTTCAGTAGTCATGTGTAGATATGAGAGTTGGACTATAAAGAAAGCTGAGCACTGAAGAATTGATGCTTTTGAACTATGGTGTTGAAGAAGACTCTTGAAAATCCCTTGGACTGCAAGGAGATCAAACCAGTCCATCCTAAAGGTGGAAGGACTGATGCTGAAGCTGAAACTCCAATACTTTGGCCACCTGATGTGAAGAAGTGACTCACTGGAAAAGACCCTGATGCTGGGAAAGAGTGAAGGCAGGAGAAGGAGACAACAGAGGATGAGATGTTTGGATGGCATCACCGACTCAATGGACATGAGTTTGAGCAGGCTCCAGGAGTTGGTGACGGACAGGGAAGCCTGGCGTGCTGCAGTCCATGGGGTTGCAGACTCAAACCTGACTGAGTGACTGAACTGAACTGAGCAAGATATGGAAAATATAAATCTTTGGATTCATATGATAATTTTGTACTGTAGCAACTACAACTAGTTCCAAATATGTTTTTCTCAGTTCTGCTATACTATTCATTCATTCATGCAACTTTCAACAAAGATTTATACAAGACATATTCTATGCCAGGCATCATGCTAAACATTGGAAGCAAAGATTCAAAAATCCGCCTGCCTCCTCATGCTCTCTCCCACCCTTGGAATGCAACTTCTAATTTCTAGAGCCTTCAAGATTCTTGCATTCAGTCTTCAGGATTTTAAGCTGAGGCTGTAGAAAGACAGCCTCAGAGGCCCACAACTCTGCAAAGACATAAAAACCATTTTCCACTGCTATAAATAAAAATCTGAAACCTGTCACACTTGGTTAATATCACCCACATTAGGAGCCATGAACAGGAAAGAAAGAGGCAAAAACCAAACATCTGTTGCTTTATTTAGAAACCTAGCATGTGCTAGAAAAACAAGTCTCTGGTTTTTAGGCTTGTGGAGATTTCAAATGCCTTCCCCCTAAGATTTGAGTTAGGGAACACCATGTTTGTTCAGTCCTGATTAGTGTCTGCAACACTCGTACCAACTAGAGCAGAAGGAAGCCCAGCAAGAGCCTCTTTGTCTGCCTCTGTTGACACCAACCACCCAGAGCACAAAACAATCTGAATCTCAGACCCAGGCCCTCCACTGAAAGACTCACTGGAGGGCAAGGAGCACCCATCCAGTGCCTACTGATCATTATCACTAGCCCATTTCTCAGCTCAGCAATTCCTGGAAACCTAAGAGCAGCGAGAAGGGGGCGATCTGTACATCAGTAAGGGTAAAGGCTGACTCCAAAGCAGTTGCCCCGAAAGGGTGATTCGAAGAAACCCTAAAGTACCAGAGACCTCTCTGCTCAGGATTCTGAAATGCTCCGTTAGAGTCAGGCTCCCCAGCTGGGGCATTCCTTCATTAGTTATAAGTCATGATGCAGGTATGGACCTGATCAGCAATCAGCCATGGCTCAGTGCAGCATACCAATCACTTGGAAATGATATTTGAAACAGAAACCTAACGTGTGTGCGAATCAGGGGACAGGGAGGAGGGATAGAAGTGCAGCACACAAGCACTGCACCGAGGCGGGGTGGGGCGGGGGGAACATGACATCCCTTCCTGGCAGCAGGGAAGCAGTATAAGAATGTGGACAAAAGAGAAGGAAATAAACCAGAGACGACTTCCCATCTTGGCAACTTTATCAACGTAAGGCTTATCCTGCTGAAGATTCAATGGCTTAAAAGTGCTGTCAAATTGGGCTTCCCTGGTGGCTCAGTGGTAAAGAATCTTCCTGCCAGGGCAGGAGACATGGGTTCAATCCCTGGTCTGGAAAGATCACACATGCCATGGAGCAATTAGTTGCCCATGTGCCACTATTGAGCCTGTGCTCTAGAATGCAGAAGTCACAATTACTGAAGCCACATGCCCTAGAGCTTGTGCTCAGCAACAAGAGAAGCCATCCACATAAGTCCACGCATCCCAGCTAGAAAGTAGCCTCTACTCTGCAAGTAGAGAAAAGCCTTCGCAGCAATGAAGACCCAGCACAGCCAAAAATAAACAAACAAAAATTTTAAAAACTGATGCCAAATCTACCAACCTGAGTGTTCTTGGAAATGCTTCTTAGAGATGAATAGATATTTTATGCTTTCATTCAACCAACATTAATTGAGGGTCTACTATGTGCCAGGAAATGTTCCAGGCATCAGAAATATAGCAATTAACAAAGCAGGAAAATAAAAAATCTGCCTTGAAAGAGTTCACAGCCTAGTAGGAGGGAGATAGATACAAATGGAGTAAGGGCATTTAATAGAATATGTTAAGTGGTAAGTGCGACAGAGAGAAATCAGGTTAGGAGAGGCATAGAGAATGGCATGGGTTAGTATTTTAAATAGGAGGATCAGGGAAGAGTCTCTTCATGTTTCATTGCCTCTTAATTATCTAATGTCCCCATGCCACCTCTTTTTTAGAGTGCAAGGCTCCAGGGAAGTCCTGGCTGCACAGTGGATTCTGGACCTGCACCTAGTGTAGAATATGAAGGAGCAGTCTTTCAATAATTTTGACTATGAACCCCATCAACAAAAAATTTTAAGCACTTGCCCTCCAAATATACTCATATTTTCTTTGTAGATCATATGTATGTTTTCCTGTAGGCTTCTCTGTCCATGGAATTCTCTAGGTAAGAATACTGAAGTAGGTTGCCATTTCCTTCTCCAAGAAATCTTCCCAACCCAGGGATTGAACCTAGGTTTCTCACATTGCAGGCAGATTCTTTACTGTTTGAGCTACCAGGGAAGCCACATTAATATACTCCACTCATTTAAAAAAATTTTTTAATATAAATTTATTTATTTTAATTGGAGGTTAATTACTTTACAATAAATTAAACACATCAAAATGATGGAAGAGTTAAAGATGGAAGAAATAATATTTTTGACGCTGAGTATCCATGATGACTTCAGCAAGCACCTGAAGGCAGATTCCACTACTACCAAATCTACCAACTGGTAAGGTTCATTGTTAAAAATAATGGTTAAAAGTCTCAAGGTTTATTGTTAAAAATAATGAATCTAAGTCTCATACCTTCATAGAAATTTAGGATTTGGTGGGGAGGCCAATTTCTTTCTGTTCTGATTAGATCTCCATTGTTTTTTTTTACTTTTAATTGAAATAGGTGAAAAGATGGTACCAGGAGCAAAACTATTGGCTTCTCATTGTTCACATGGGCTTACACTGCTGGCAGTTTCTTCCCAAGAGCTTCTCAAAAGTCGTTCTCTTCCTCCTTAGTTTTCTCATGATGGAGGATGTTCTAGGGCCTCTTGAACACAAACCTCTCTCTGTCTTTTGCGCCCCCTCCTCCATTCCTCCTCCCCTTTAATTTTTTTTTCAGAATCTTCTCTCCTTCTCACCCAGATTTTTATTCTGTGAATCACCTTGGCTTCTCTGCTAGACACTTTCTCCAACTTTTACCAGGGGCTCCCATCTCTAACTGTTCTCTCTCTTAGAAAAAGATTGTCATTGACTTTGTCCTAGCAGGCAAGGGGGAGAAAGGCATGGGAAAGCTGGTGAAATAAAGATACTAATACATCTATCTGTTCATTACCCTGCTTCCATGAATGTGGGATTGCCATGTGAACTAGGAAGAAACACCTCTACCCACAATGCATAAGGAAAGCTAGAAGAGGAAATGATCTCAGGTTCTTATGTTTTGGGAGCCGTTCCTACTGAGACCAGGAAGAGGGGTTTAGAACAGAATTTTAAACATAACTTTGGGCAAAAGTGAAAGTGTCACTGGCAGAGCCCATTAACAATTCCTGAGAAATAAAAATAAAACCTGGGTAAAAAATGAAGTCTAACATTCCCTTTTCCTTCTTTGCGCTGAGTGTAGTGTCACTTGCTCACTGGGATGGTGTGCAGGGGGCCTTGCACACTTCACTTCAGACCAGAGTTCCCCATATAAAAAAGCTGCACTGAGATTCAGGCTCAGCAGGCCACGTGCAGAAGCTGCACTAGACAGTGCAATGCAAGATGGGGGTGAAACTGTGAGCAACCTGCAAGTGAAGGAAGGCCAGAACCCCTCCCCACCCCGCCCTGCAGACCAGCGTCCTGGGAAGAAGCCCTGACCAGGCCTGTGAGGGGAGGGGAGGCAGTGTGTTCTCTAGAGCACAAGCTTGTATCTCTCCATACTTGGATCCAAGAATAAAGTTTTCCTTTACTTCTGTATCAAACTCAGTCTTGTTCTATTCTCCTGAGCAACACTGGGCAGTAGGACCCTTGTTGGGGATCCACTCGGGAGGGTTGGTAGCAGGAGTTGCATTAATGAAGTGATCCATTAAAGCAAATATTTAGAATCGAGATATTAAACAAGATTAAAGATTACTTATTTATTGTAGTTTGGCCATTTGTATTTTACATTGAAAGGGAAGTAAGTCAGTGAATTGACATAATTTGTATGCAAGAAAAGTTAGACATTGTCAGATATAAAGTGGAAGATAAAGACCTAAAATTGCTAAAGTGAATTCTGTCTGAAAACAGTGGTACACTTCTTAACAGGAAGGAAATAAAAAGTATCCAAGAGGTGGAATGTATGAATGTATAATATGTAGAAATCTTTCAATCAAGAGAGTAGAGCCAAAGGATTCACAAACCAAAACAGACATTTCTAGGAGAAAATTCACTGGGATATGTTTAATTGGTGAGAGGTGAAGGGTTGGTGGCAGGCAAAACGAAGTCAGGAGTCAAGGTTATGAGAAAAGAAAGTCAAGGGAGGGCAAGGAAGAACAAAACAGAATGTCCTCAAGAATACAAGAAAAGGAAAGAAGACAGGGTGGTTTACCAAGAGAAAAAGGAGGGAGGTTAAAATGCTGCTGAAAGAGAAACTTCTAGCATTGAAGAAGTTTTAATAAAAAACATTTCCAGAGGGGGCTTCCCTGGTGGTCCAATGGTTAAGAATGCAATGCAAGGGACACTGCTTTGACCCCTGGCCCGGGAAGATTCCACATGCCACGAGGCAAGTAAGCCCCATATGTCGCAGCTACTGAGCCCACACACTGCAGCTACTAAGGCCTGCGTTTCTAGAGCCCATGCTCTGCAATGAGAGAAGCCACCGGAATGGGAAGCCTGTACATGTAACGAAGAGCAGCCCTCTCTCTCCACAGCTAGAGAAAGCTCGTGTGTAGCAACAAAGACCTAGCACAGTCAAAAATAAATATAAATAAATAAATCTTTTTTTTTTTTAAGAGTGTTTCCAGAGTATCAAAAGTTGGGGTGGAAAATACTTTCTCAGTCTTGACAATGTCTTTCTATGTCTCAAGTCCAAAACTGAGTTACATGTTCACTCCCAAATCAGTCACTGGCAAGGGGAATGATGCTCCCTAATTTGGTTCAGATAGTCACAGGGACTGCCTTGTTGGAAGTATATAGTCTCCTATGAACTAAGAAAAATTGAGACTCTGGAAAAAGAAGAAAGTGGGTTGAGTGTCGGTAGGGAAACTCTAAATAGAACCTGCTAGAGAAGCACGTATGGATTTGGTGAAATTTGGGTTAGTCCTTGAAGAACAGGTCAGAATATAGGTGTGAAAAAATGGGCAAAATTTTCCACTTGGAGGGAACACCCGGAGTGAAGGCACCAAGACAGACAAGCCCTAAGTGTGCTCCTGCCCAGTGCAAAATCAGATGGTGGCACACATACAGGAAAGCAGTGTTAGATCACAGGCAAGGATATATTGCCATTGCTACTGAACAACTGGGTCCACCTTTTGGTGGATGTGGAGCCAAAAGACATAACCAAGCCAAAGGTAAGAAGGAGGGGATTTATTATTACTTGCAGCAAGCAAGGGGAGGACCAGGGATCTGCTACAGGGTTGGTTGGTTGGACTTGCAGGACATGGTATTTGAGTGCAGCAACAATGGGTTCCTCAGTGTGCAGTGTGCAACCCTGATTCAGATTCAGCTCCCCAGTGGGTCATGGTGGCACCAGGTCTCCAAGTCTCCCCTGTGGGTACCAAGGCAGGATGTGTGCTCTGAGGGACGGCAGATCTCCAAAGAGCAAGGAGAATGGGGCTGAGAGAGGCACTTTTCACTTCTCCAAAGCTCATCAATTATGCAAGCTATCCCTCCTTTCTTAGGAAGATGGATTAAGAAGCTGTTCAGTTCAGTTCAGTTCAGTCACTCAGTTGTGTCTGACTCTTTGCGACCCCATGAACTGCAGCACGCCAGGCCTCCCTGTCCATCACCAACCCCCGGAGTTCACTCAGACTCACGTCCATCGAGTCAGTGATGCCATCCAGCCATCTCATCCTCTGTCGTCCCCTTCTCCTCCTGCTCCCAATCCCTCCCAGCATCAGAGTCTTTTCCAATGAGTCAACTCTTCGCATGAGGTGGCCAAAGTACTGGAGTTTCAGCTTTAGCATCATTCCTTCCAAAGAAATCCCAGGCCTGATCTCCTTCAGAGTGGACTGGTTGGATCTCCTTGCAGTCCAAGGGACTTTCAAGAGTCTTCTCCAACACCACAGTTCAAAATCATCAATTCTTCGGTGCTCAGCTTTCTTCACAGTCCAACTCTCACATCCATACATGACCACTGGAAAAACCATAGCCTTGACTAGACAGACCTTAGTCGGCAAAGTAATGTCTCTGCTTTTCAATATGCTATCTAGGTTGGTCATAACTTTTCTTCCAAGGAGTAAGCGTCTTTTAATTTCATGGCTGCAATCACCATCTGCAGTGATTTTGGAGCCTAAAAAAATAAAGTCTGACTCTGTTTCCACTGTTTCCCCATCTATTTCCCATGAAGTGATGGGACCGGATGCCATGATCTTCGTTTTCTGAATGTTGAGCTTTAGGTCAACTTTTTCACTCTCTTCTTTCACTTTCATCAAGAGGCTTTTTAGCTGCTCTTCACTTTCTGCCATAAAGAAGCTGTAGCCCCCTCCAATAGTGACATGCTGCTGCTGCTGCTAAGTCACTTCAGTCGTGTCCGACTCTGTGTGACCCCATGGACTGCAGCCTACCAGGCTCCTCCGTCCATGAGATTTTCCAGGCGAGAGTCCTGGAGTGGATTGCCATTGCCTTCTCTGAATAGTGACATGAAACTGGGAGAAAGAAATCCTCCAGATCCCACAATACCTGCTTTTTCAATAAGACCCCCAATAAATCTTTCCTTCTGACCACAGCACATTCAGGGCTTTCCTGATAACCCTGGTCAATGATGGGTTATTAGGGGTCATTCTGAAATGAATTGTTGCTATGTTTTTCCCATGTCAGTCTCTTGGGCAGACATTGTGTCTCTTCCTCCAGAACTTGACAGTGCTTTTAGCCTGCAACATAAATTCTGTTTTATAAGTCTAAATGTTATTTGATATGGCCTTGAAATGGTACCTTCCTGATTAAATGCTTTGATGTGTGAAAGCACTTAGTAGAGCAGCTGCATGCCCATAAACGTCAATTGCCTCTCCAGCCTCACCCATGCCTGCTTTTCCTTTTTAGGTCCTTGGCTTTCACATGCTCCTCTGCAACTTCCTTCTGATATCATTTTGTAGGCTGAGCTGTTCTGTTTTTGAAAACTTTGCTCTTCAGCATAGCACTCCTTTCTCACCACTCTGCAACACTTGGAGATGAAATGTGAACTAGGTACACTTTTCCTGCTGTCTCCTGTCTTAACACTTGAAACTCCAAGGGACTAAACAATAGAGCTGTTCCCAAGGCTGCCATGTGAGATGCCTCCTGATAGCTTTTGCCCTGATACTCCGTTACACCATGATTAGTTCTCATAAAATGAGAACCCATCAATTCTACCACATCTCTGATGCTACCGAAAAATGGAAATGATCTGCAAGAAAATTGACACCAGAGATGGTCCTCTTAGATTTTCTTTGTTTTCCACTATTTAAATTATTCCACATTTATTTTCTTTTTATTTTTTTTACTTTTACTCCCCCCCATTTTTTTTTTTTTTTTTTTTTTTTTTACCATGCTGTGAGACTTGTGGGCACTTAGTTCACCAACTACAGAATCAAACCCAGGACCTTGGCAGTGAGAGCATGGAGTCCTATCCCATCCCTCCCTTTTTTGTGCTCTTTTTTTTTTTTGTCCTCCAAAGTGCGTGCCAAGAACTCATTCAATATGCCTCTAATAATAGACCTACTATTTGCATGGGGACCAACAGTTCACCAGGAGATTTTGTAATTCAGAAACGAGCCTCCATAAGACCGACTTCTTTAACTGTGATCATTTTGATTCTTAGAATCAGTCTGAGCCAGAGCTAGGTCTCACCTAGTCCAGATACCTCAAATAACAAGCCCTGAAATGTCTTGATCACTCAGTTGTGAAAATAGTAATAGGATTTTTGAGAACTGGCAGAAGGCACACTCCCAACATTCCTCTTGTTTGAGGCCCCATGTGACAGTCTGTCACCCAATCCACTAGGGAACTGATAATCAACTTTGATCATCTCAGTGTCTCAGGTCCACAGTGCCCTGGCCCAGGCTCTTGGCAGCAGGCTGCTAATTTCAAAATTAATAGTTGTTGTCCTGTGCTGGCTCACAGTTAACTTTCAGGACAGTACTCACCAAGGTTTGGCTCAGGGGAGCACCAGCGTCGTGCTTGTTCATGGCAGCTTGTCTCTCTCAACCTAAGCGCCCCGTGTCTGGGTAAACTCTGCCCAGTTCAATCTGCTTGTGCGATGGACTAAAAAAATGATTGAAATGCTCTTTAGCAGGAAGCATCACTTTTTTCTTGCAGCATAAAGAGATGTTTTCTTAGTAGCATCACTTAATATTCCCCCTCTTCAACCTCATTTTTCTGAGAGCCTAATGTGCAGCTGTGGTACTCTTCTATCAGCCCTGACATCCTGTGAGCTGCTGGCATCCAACACCTGGAACTGTGCCGGCCACCTTGGGACCTCAGGGGACTATCTAACATATTGAAAATGGCAAGGCAGAAAAACAGAAAAAGAAAAAAAAAACCACCTTGCATCTTTGATGATGATGTTTAAACACTGAGTTAACCAATAGTGGGATTGTTCTACCTCTGGACTTGGTGCTTTAATAAATTTGTTTGTTTAGCCATTTTTAGTTGGGTCTTCTGCTACTTGAGGCTGACAGCATTTTAGCTGAACGTTTCCTCTGAACACTAATATTGGAAACAATCTCTGCCCGCTTTGACTTTCTGTTACATTTCAGCTATATTTCTATTATGGCAAGTTTTAACCTTATACTAAACTACAATGATTTACATAAAAATAACTTCTCTCTTATCAACCTGTACTCTTGATCTTAGTTAAAGCATTATTCTCCACAAAATGTCCTCCAAGTACCACTAATCCTGTGAGATGCTTCATTAACACAGCGTCCTGTCATTTAAGCTCTGTTGTTGTCGCTGTTCAGTCACTCAGTTGTGTCTGATTCGTTGCGACCTGCAGCATGCTAGGCTTCCCTGTCCTTCACCATCTCCCAGACCTTGCTCAAACTCATGTCCATTAAGTCAGTGATGCCATCCAATCATCTTATCCTCTCTTGTCCCCTTCTCCTCCTGCCTTCAATCTTTCCCAGCATCAGGGTCTTTTCTAATGAGACGGCTCTTGGCACCATGTGGCCACAGTATTGGAGCTTCAGCTTCAGCATCAGTCCTTTTAATGAATATTCAGGACTGATTTCCTTTAGGATTGATTGGTTGGATCTCCTTTCAGTCCAAGGGACTCTCAAGAGTCTTCTCCAACACCACAGTTCAAAAGCATCAATTCTTCTGCACTCAGCCTTCTTTATAGTCCAACTCTCACATTCATACATGACTACTGGAAAAACCATAGCTTTGACTATATGGACCTTTGTTGGAAAAGTAATGTCTCTGCTTTTTAATATGCTGTATAGGTTGGTCATAGTTTTTCTTCCAAGGAGCAAGCATTTTTTAATTTCATGGCTGCAATCACCATGTGCAGTGATTTTGGAGCCCCAGAAACTAAAGTCTCTCACTGTTTCCATTGTTTCCCCATCTATTTGCCATGAGGGATGGGACCAGGTGCCATGATCTTCATTTTTTGAATATTGAGTTTTAAACCAGCTTTTTCACTCTTCTCTTTCACTTTCATCAAAAGGCTCTTTAGTTCCTGTTTACTTTCTGCCATAAGGATGATGTCATCTACACATCAGAGGCTATTGATAGTTCTCCTGGCAATCTTGATTCCAGCTTGTGCTTCATCCAGTCTGGCGTTTTTTATGATGTACTCTGCATATAAGTTAAATAAGCAGGGTGACAACATACAGCCTTGAACTACTCCTTTCCCAATTTGGAACCAGTCTGTTGTTTCATGTCTGGTTCTAACTGTTGCTTCTTGACCTGCATACAGATTTCTCAAGAGGCAGGTAAGGTGGTCTGGTATTCCCATCTCTTAAAGAATTTCCCAGTTCATTGAGATCCACAAAGTCAAGGCTTTAGTGTAGTCAATGAAGCAAAAATAGATGTTTTTCAGGCATTCTCTCGCTTTTTCTATGACCCAACTTGATCAAGTTGGCAACTTGATCTCTTGTTCCTCTGCTTTTCTAAATCCAGCTTTAACATCTGGAAGTTCTCGGTTCACGTACTATTTGAGCCTGGCTTGGATAATTTTGAGTATTACTTTGCTAGCTTGTGAAATGAGTTTGGGAGAATGAAGATTCACTTAAGTTTGGGAGAATGAAAATTAATAAACAGAAGCCTCATTTAAAATGCAGTCAGAAGGCCAGAAGGGGGCACTGTCACCCCCTACCACTCAACATAAATTGCAGACAAGGGAAGAAACGTGCCTTTGTGTCTCCAATAGGAAGAAGTCACCACTTTACTACCCACCTAGAGGAAGGAAGAATTTCCTCTTGCCTGGCAACAATCCAGCCAGTGAGAGACTCAGCTCAGCCACTGAAAAGGACCCCCCGTTTCTTCTAATGGACTCTGTTTGTAACAGCCCCATCCCAACTCCCCTTTCTCCTTTATAACAGAATGCTCCTCTCCTTTATGCTCCAGACTTCCCTGTGGTTTCCACAGACTGCATGTCCTGAACTGCATTTCTTTGCTGTTCCTGAATAAACCCATTGTGCTGGTAAAAATGACTGTCTGTTTTATTGTTTCTCTTCAACAGAAGACACAGCATGCTACATCCTTCCCTGTCTTGCAGACTCACTATATACATTAGCACACAGAAATGATATGAAATCAATGTTAACAGTGAGATTTGACTCTACCAGATGTGTGGCAATTTTGGTTAGTTATTTAATCTTTATGAACCCCTGTTTCCCCACCTGTAAAATAGATACAAAATGCATACATTACAGTGTTGTTATGGGAACCTGAAATAATGTATATCAAATATTTAGTCTTGCACCAGACCTTGTCCCAAAATGCCTTTGGCTCATATCACCTGCCCTACGAACTTCTTGCTTGGTAGCCAATATTATTAGTTTATATTTGTGTACTTGCTCACACATTATTTTCAAGTTTCAGAGTAGTTTTGTTGGGGCTTTCCTTCTTTCCCAGTTGCTCAAAGACACAATAAATGGAACTCATAAATGCTTCATAATGTCAATTACTCTTATTTGCAACAGTACCACATTAAAAGCTCTGAGAAGTTCTAAAGAGTTCTGTCTACTTTTGTTTAAGTCTATTATTTCTCAGACTTATTTGTAGATATAGCCACTTTTGACACAATGCCTTCTCGCACCCATTAGAGCTGGTATTACAAGGCACATACTTTGAGAAACACAGATCTATATACTTGGCAAGAAACATGACAACCATCCTAGGCAAAATCCTCTCTCCTGTCACCCCATTCAACATACTCAGTCCGTTATTAAGTTCTTCTGGTTTTTCTGATCTTAACTCCTAAATGCTTCTCAGTCTTGCCCTCTCCTTTCTGTCTGTATGACTAATGCCTTGGAGCACCCATACCTTTGCATGAACTAGTGGATTTGCTTTCCTTTTATCTCACTCTCTTTAAATCCATCCTCTCCATGCACTAGAGGGATCAACCTATGCAAACTGAGCATATAACTTCTTTATTAGCTGTCCTTCAACGGCTCCCAAACTCCTGCAGAATGGAGCTCAGTTCTGTTTCCTTATCAAGGCTCTCAAGTCCCTCTCTATCTGGCTGCAGCCTCCATCCCCAGCTGTGTGTCTCTCAAGCTCTATCTTCCACTTTACACCTTCCTACACCGAACTGCCTGTGAGTCCCCAGTGGTGCTATGTTGTTAATTCTTTGTGCACTTCCCTTTGCCTGGGAACAGCTCGCTTTATCTGACTCTTCCTCATTTTTCACAACACGGTTTAGGTGACAGCACCTTTTGGTCTAAGATCCTTCCTCTGGGCTCCCATAGCAACCTGTGCATATGTTTACATTACCACTTATGTGGTTTCACTGAAAGTTTCTGTTCATGTAAAATGTGAGACTGTGAACTCTTCAAATGTAGAAGCCGTGTCCTTTTCCCTCTTGGTTCACAGTGCTTATCTGTCTACCCTTGGTGCAGGCACTTACTAAATCTATGGTAAATTGAACCATTCTGAGCACCAGAGCTTTACTGTCTTCACCCTCCAACTGGAAAGATCAAAAAGTTCAGGCCCTCCAAAATATCCAATTGCCGTCTGGGGTAGCTGAGCACTGACCTGCATTTTCTGCCAGGGCCACAGCCACCTGGGTTGGATAACACCAGACTCAGTAGACTTCATTCAGGGTTCCTTCTCTCTGAGCCAGATGTCAGCATGGCCACCTGCAGCAAAGCAGAGCCACAGCTGGCCTGTGCCGATGGAGAAAGCACATCTCTCTGGCTTCCTGATGTGCTGCAGCTTTAGGGAGACTTGAGAGGAGTGGACTGAACAAGGCAACCTGGCAGCAGCCGTTCTGACATTTAGGAATGAGGAGGAGGCAGAGAGGGAGAGGGAAAAGAAGGCCCTGGGAGCCCACAGCCAGCCCTACCTGAGGGTCCCAAGAATGCCTAGGAAGAGGTTCCTTCAATAGACAGCAGCCTTTTGCTGCTACTTAGCATCATCAAAGCCTCATGTTACACTTAATAGTAATTTTTTAAAAACCAGTAATAGCAATGTGTGCAGCTGCACTGCTACTCAGAAGAAGTGAATGAGTCAGCCTATATCCTAAATCAGGATCCGTGGCAGACCAGCTCTGACAAAGCTTCTAGGCACAGGGGCTGTAAGGCAGCATCAGCTTTATCAAGTCTGATTCGATTAGTTTCTTCAGTCAATTTTGTGCACTTCTGGCCACAGGATAAATCATCTATCTTGCTGCTCTGCCCTTTTCCTGTTGATTTAAAAATAGTGCTCTTATTTTCCTGTCAAATGGTCACTGGATTTACCTAATGATGCTCATAGGGAAAACCCATGAGATTGCCCGCTCTCTTTAGATGTCAAATCTCTTCTTTGACTAAAATAAAACTGACCGAACTCTGCAGCAAGAGGACCATGTTACTTCACCCTGTTATCCCCAAATGGAATCCTTCAGCATCCTTTAATCCCAGGCAAGGGCATTTCAGAATAGTGTTTTCCTGGCCTTCTTCTTAGGCTCATTTAGAAATAAGGTTTGCATGCCTGACCACTTAGAACAATGAAATTTTTCTGAGCTATAAAGGGTCTGAGAGACAATCAAGTTGGACCCTTTCATTTCACAGATAAGGAACCGAGGGCCAAAATAGGCGAAATCTCCAACCTGACAGAGCATCTGGCAGGTGGAAGATGTGGTTGGGGGCGGAGGGGGGCGCGGGGTATGTAGCAGAGATGTGCATGACTTCAAGAAAACATTATTCTAGTAAAACCTAAGTCTGAAAAATAAAGTAAGATTGTTTACCCTTCACTTCTCTTTTTTAAACAAATTTGCCTTAAGAATTCTTTAACATCTGGATTTATTTTCAAAATACGATCTGATTTACCAAAATTACATGCACAAAGAAATCTCAAGAGAAACTCTTTATAACTAATAAGACAATCTCTCCTACTTCTGTCTACTCCCATTCCAGCTACATTTCCCTGGCTCACGACCTGCCCTAGGTCCTTACTGTGTCTCTGCTGGGATTACCTTCCGTGGTCCAGGTACACAGATCCTCTCAATCCACCAGTTTTAGCATTGGCTCCACTTCCTGGACGCCCACTGGTATTTATTCCAGCCCCTACTGACCTTATCCTTTCCTGACCATGGATGTGCTCACATGCCATAGCTATGCCCCGATTCTCCTTGATTCTTGATGTATGTCATATTCCCTAGACTAGACTGGTAGCTATTGCTGGTGTGGAACAAAGACTTATTTTTTTAATGGTGGCTCCATAATACCTAACATGTTGGATATATAGTTGATACCAGTGGTATGCCAGTAAACTGGCTCTCCAAAGGGAAAAACAAGATATATAATTTGTAGCATTTGCTATTTTTGTGGTATACATATTCCTATCATGGCTACCAACACATTGTCACTTGATGTGAAGTTGGGAAGAAAGATGCCCAGAACTGGTTCTCTTTAGCCTGCTCCAGCACACCACTGATGGACACTAATTTATAGGAAACTGACCCATTGCGCACCCACTGCATGAATCATATTTGCCAACAGCTTTGGGGTTGAAAGCAATAAAGACTGTCAATGTTTAGCATACATTTGAAAAATTAGTGGCCATATCCCTCATTCATTCAGTTAAAAATTGCTGATGGACTTCCCTGGCAGTCCAATAGTTAAGAATCTACTTGCCAGTGCAGGGGACAACAGGTTCAAATCCTAGTCCAGGAAGATTCCACATGCTGTGGGGCAACTAAGCCCACTTGACACACCTATTGAAGACCTCATGCTGCAACTCCTGAAGCCTGTGGACCTAGAGATGCGCCGTGCGCCTGAAGCCCATGTGCTCTGAGACAAGAGAAGCCACCACAGTGAGAAGCCCGTGCACTGCAAGAAGGACTAGCCCACACACTCCACGACTAGAGAAAGCGGGCATGCAGCAACAAAGAACCAGCATAGCCAGAAATAAATAAATGCATAAATTAAACAATTATGCATTTCCTAATGTTTTAGGTACTGTTCTGGGCACTAGCCTCATGAGGCCTACAGTTAAATGGAGACAAAAGATATTAAGCAGAAAAAAAAAACCACACAGATACATCAACATGAATCCACCACAGGTGTTTGGCAAAACCAATACAATATTGTAAAGTAATTAACCTCCAATTAAAATAAATAAATTTATATTAAAAAAACACAGATAACTGCTCAATTTTAAATTGTATAATGTGTTATGAAGAAAATACAGGGTGAAAAGGAATATAACCAAGGGAACTTGATTCAGATTAATGATGAGCTGGGAATGAGTGACTCGGGAGAGGTTTTGCTCAAGAATTAACTTTTCAACTTTTACCTAATGGACAGATGAGCGGGAGTTCACAGGAGAGGAGCAAGTGAAGTAGAAGGGGTATCAACCTCAGAAAATGGGACAGTTGGTACAAAGAACCTCAAGCAGGAAAGATCTTGATCCTGTAAGAAAGGCTGTGCTACAGAAGAGTGGTAAATGAAGGGGACATGGAAGGAGGTGTGGCTGGAGAAATAGGCAGGGGCTGGATCACTCTGGGTCTTGCAGACCAAGTTTAAGAGCTTGGATTCTATTTGAAGTTCACTAGGAAAATGATTTATTCTTTCAAAGCGAAAAGGTGACATAACTTGATTTATGTTTTAGAAATCATGACGATGATTGCTATATGGAGAACAGATTGCTGGGTAGCAGGCAAAAATAAAAATAGGGATACCAGTAAGGAAATGATTGCAGAGTAGAGATGAAGTATGATGGTGGCTTGGTCTCAGGTAGGAGTAATGGAGACAGAGCAAAATGAACAGATGTGAGTTGTGTACTGGAAGTGGAATCAAGAGGGCTTGTTTTAGGGAACAACTGTATGGATGGAGTTGCCATTTATCTAAGTCAGGGATACAAGGTGAAAGTGTTAGCTGCTCAGTCATGTTTGACTCTTTGCAACCCTATGGACTGTAGCCTCTGTCCATGGAATTCTCTAGGCAAGAATATTGGAGTAGGTTGCCATTTCCTTTTCCAGAGAATCTCCCGACCCAGGGATCAAAGCCAGGTCTCCTGCATTGCAGGAAGATTCTTCACTGCCTAAGCCACTGGGGAAGGAGTATCCTTTTCTTGATGGAAGGAGGGGATCTCCCAACAAGCAAAGATCCATTGAAAGATGGATAAGCCAGTGCTGGGAACCAGCACGGGAGATCCCACCCATGACAAGGTCATGTGGAGAGGCCTGATGGGCAAGGTGAGTCAGGCCTCAGGGATTCTCCCTGGAATTTCCTGAGTATCCACCCCAAGAAACCAGAGTCTGCCTGCTTTACTGTGTTATGCTTTCCACCTACTCTTCTGACATTAACAGGGGGCTGTCCCCCCACCACCTTTTTCTGGAAAAAGTTAATTTAGAGCTTTTAGATAATAAATCTCCTGGGCATAATAAGAGTGTTTCAATCCAAAAACCCCTCTGATGGCTTTCTAGCCTGCCTGCCAGACTCTTACAGCTGAGCATGTGATTGCTTGCAGTCAGCACGGGAAGCTTAAAACATCCTAGGAATGTAGGGGCTTCCAAGGAGTCAAAATCATTAGAATAGGACTGATTAAAGGTTTCATTTGTTGAGCCAATACTTGCTGCCAAATTTTCATATCTTTTATTTGTAGATATAGTTGGTATATAGAAAAAACAGGTAGTACACCTGCTATTAGCAACATCAGATCTTTGAGTTAAGTACTTTCTTTGTTATAACCCACTGCACCTTTGTTCTACAGGAATGCAACTTTATTTAGTACTTTGAGGGTGATGCAGAGTAAAGAAAAAACACTTCTAGGGAAAAAGAGTTTTCTGGTTGATAGACATTTATCTAGGAAGAGAGCCATAAAAATGTTACCAGGCCTCTTGGCCAGAAGATAATGTAAACCACCTGAGACCTTTTGTATACGGGAAGGTATGCAAAAAGAAAGCCTGGTCTCAATGAGGGTCAGGACTGCTGCCCCTGCATAACTCTGCATATTCCATTATTTCTTTATGTACAACTTGGGGTATATAAGCTGATTTTGAAAATAAAGTTGTGAGTCTTGCACCCCCATGTCATTCTTTTCTCCCCTTTTCCGGCTGAATTCCCATCTGGAGTGCGGAGGCTCGCCAAGTCTACTTACTTGCCCTGGCTTCTAAGATCCACACGAGAGGGAGCCCAAGGTGGTGCACCTTCTGCTATTCAAGTGGGTGCCGGTGGCCTGACGTAGATGGTGCAAACCTCTTGTCTTGAGGTTTTATTAGTTTTCCGCATAAACCAAGTTATTCAGCCTCTTTTCTCCACTAATTTTCCTACTACACTATTCACTCCTAATCTCTTTATATTTCTAATTAAATAGTCCTTTTCCTGACTCTGACTCCATCCCTGCTTCGAGTTCCCTGGATCCACCAGGGCTGGACCCCGGCAAGCCAGGAAAGACTAGATGACTGTATGATAGGAGCAAAAGCCAGGGAGTAGGTGTGTCATCAGCAAGGTCAAGGTCTGAGCCGTTCAAGGAGGAGGGAGCTGGAATTGTGTCTAAAGCTGCTAAAATGCTAAGGAAGGTGAGAATTGAAAAGTCTCTGTTAGATTTAGCAATATAGAAGCCACTGATGACTTTTATAGCCAGAGTATTTTTGCTGGGGTGGTAGGTGCTGTAGGCAGACTAGCAAAAGGAAATAAATGGAGATGGCAATTCTTTAGAGAAAACTATCTGTGAGTAGTATATAGAGAGAGCATAGACAGAATCAATGGAGGCATATTTTAAGAGATAGGATAAACTGAGTGCTTGGGAAAGCATCTGGTAGAGAGGGAATGCTGGAAGATGCTTGCAGAGACAGCAAATTAATCTACAGATTCAATGCAATCCCTATCAAACTGCCAATGGTATTTTTTGCAGAACTAGAACAAAAATTTCATAATTTGTATGGAAATGCAAAAGATTCCATGTTATTCTTTTCTCAAATTCAGAGATATAGAGTGCAATGAAATAAATAAATAAAGTTTGACAACCAGAATGTATCTGTTTTGCTAAGTGTTAGTCAATAGTCATTTTCCTTGTTAACGAAGACAGCAATAAAATTCAGTGTTTGTATACTAGACTTGAAGGAGTATAGACCCCCACTGTAATGGAGTAATAAAAGTTATAATAATTCCTCACATCACCAGACAGTACATTCCTTGGGAGGGGAGATGGAGGGTTGTGTTGGTGGACCGGCAGGTTTAGTGGAGAAAAGATGAAAAAATTCTATTTTTTACTCTGAAGTGTAAGGAAAGGTCATTAAGTTAGAGGGAGGAGACCAAATGAAAGAACTGATGATTCCAGGATAAAGGAAATGGTCTGACACAGGTACTAGACAGAAAGAGAGATGAAGTTTACTTTCTTTAGGGTAAGAAAAACAAATCTTGTTCTTTGCGGTAAAATCTTCACATTTTCTCTGATGAATCTCTCTGAATGCAGGAATATTTTTGTAGTTGAACGGTTGTCTGAAAAGGACTTTCTCCTTCGAGTGGATGGCATCCCTGGGAAGGGGCTTCCCCTTCTCCAAAACAGGCCCCTTGGTCTCAGTGATGTGTTCTCATGGGTGTTTGAAGAGGCACACAGAGCTGCTCTTGCTTCCCTCCTCTCCCACACTAGCCTACATTCCCCCTGGGCTCCTCTGGACCGCTGCTCCACGGGCTTAGTCCATCTCTTCTATGCCACACTCCAGCCCACACTGCTTCTCAAAGGGTCATTGGAGGACTGGTACTCACTTGTGAATCGTTTCTTACCCATTGTGAGAGGGTAAGGAACTCACACTTTAGGATGTGAGGATGACTTCGCTGTCCCTAAGTGTTATCTTCAGCTGACATTGCTTTCAGAGAAAGATTTTCTCAAGGAAGAGAGCAGCTCATTGAGTTACTGTGACACAAGCTCCTTTTCTCTCTCTCTCTCTCTCTCTCTTTTTTTTTTTTTTTTGGTCATACCATATGGCTTGCGGGATCTTAGTTCCCCAACCAGGAATCAAACCTAGGTCCCTGAAGTGAAAGTGCTGAGTCCTAACCACTGTAAACATGGAATTCCCACAGGCTCCTTTTCTTCTGGAGACCACTAAAGCCAGTGCCCTGAGCAGTGCCTTGGAATAGCAGTGTTCCCATCCAGTAGTTTTTAAGCCAGTTAAGTAGTTTTTAAGTTCATGATCCATCAGTTTGTTGTGAAATCAACTGAGTACAATTAGCTCTTTAAAAAAATCATATAAATCAGAGTAGAAAATATCAGCGCGCATTACACAGGAATTGTACATGTAGTAACGGTGAATGCTGCATGAAACTTTTGTTTCAATCTCATAGACACAGAAGCAAATTTGGGGTCATGATGGAAAATGTGTTTCTCACTGTAGATCAGGGTTTAAGATTGAGAAATACTCTCCAGTACTTCGTTGCTGTTTAGTTGCTAAGTTTTGTCTGACTCTTCTGTGGCCCCATGGATTTTAGCCTGCCAGGCTCTTCTGTCCATGGGGTTTCCCAGGCAAGAGTACTGGAGTGGGTTGCCACTTCCTCCAGGTGATCTTCCCAACCCAGGGATCGAACCTGCATTCCTTGCATTGGCAGGTGGATTCTTCATTGCTGAGCCACCAGGGAAGCCCCTAGTACTTTCTATTGTGACCCAAATCTTCTTGAGCCAGGATTCTCTCCTCCCCCCCTAGCTACTGCTTCCCTGCAGCCATTTACAGAGCTTCCTTTCTGAAAACACATGCTCCGCTCTGGATCCCAACCCAAAGCCCAACAGTGACATTTCACAGTTCTCTTGTCTCTCGCCAGACAACAGGAGAGTTTCTCATTTTCCCTCAGAGTTGGGAAATTATTTTGATCTGTGTTTCTGTAGCAAAAAAAAATGTGCCAAAAAATAAGGTTGCATAAGATTGGTCAGGACTGACTTTCAAAGTCTCAAATTATAGTTTGAGAAGAGTTTACAATATAAACTAAACAATTCTTCATCTGATTTGGGAAAAGCAAGGTTTGTCTTACCATTTTTGGTCCAAACAGCAGAGGGTCAAAGGTTTGAGGGAGGAAGGGCAGCTGATAGATAAAACTGGCTGCTAGGCAAAATTTCAGATGAACAACAAATACTGTTTTAGTGTAGCTCTGTTCCATGCAATATTTGAAATAATCAAAAATTATCAATAGCTTATCTTCAGTTCAAACTTAACTGTGATCTTGAAGTTTTATTTGCTAAATCTGGAAACTCTAATGGGATGGGAAGCTTATATTTCTACTTCTCCTCCTTAAGTAGGAGAATAGAGACATACATTTTAAAAAATTTTACAGAAGTACATGATATTGCAACACATGTTAGGGACCCTCCCAAGAGCTTGGAAGAGGCTGTGAGCATGAGGGACCCTGACACTTCACCTTCACAATGATCTTCATGGTAAACTTTCCTCTGTGCCAAGTCTCAGTGTAAACTCTATGTCAGCACTAAGGCACGGCAAGGAGGGAGGGATTTCTCGGTTTTGGGGGAAGGAGCAATGTTAATGGCTGTAGGGACATCAGATAGTGAGGAGGAACACATCCTCCATACTCTTATCTGTTGATGAAGGGAAAATGAAATTATTAGTCAGTCAGCCATGTCCAACTCTTTGTGTCCCCATGGACTGTAGCCCACCAGGCTCCTCTGTCCCTGGGATTCTCCAGGCAAGAATACTGCAGTGGGTAGCCATTCCCTTCTCCTGGGATCTTTCTGACCCAGGGATTGGACTCAGGTCTCCCACAATGCAGGCAGATCCTTTATTGTCTGAGCAACCAGGGATGGAGAAAGGAAGGAAAAGGGAAGCAGAAAGAAAGAAGACCCCCAAAATTCATAAACACAGTGTCCTGGAATCAAAACCATATTTGTTTCCATGGCTTGGAACACTGGTTCTTAAAAACAGTTTGCTTAATGCTGGGCATAAAAGAGGCTTTCCAAGTGATATGCAGTATTTAGAGCTTTGAGAGAATAACTTTTCAGACTCAGCTTCCCTACTGCCCTTTGCTGAAGGCTGTGCCTGCTGCATTCCTGATGCTACAGGCTCTCTTCCCCACCTCCACTTTCACAGCAGAACTCCTCCAACTTTACAAAGAAAATCACACTCACCACCCCCAGTGATACCAAGGCTCATTGCTCTGGGAGTAAAAACAAAGGGTCAAATCAAGAATACATCATGCTAGAGGGAGAGGCCCCTGGGAGAAAGCCAAGAAGGACTGATTAAGAGACACTGGAGAGAACAGTAACTTTGTGTCATCCAACTGACACACTCTTCACAATTAGTATTCAGAAGGGAGAAGACTGTCAAGAGCAAATGCATATTCAATCATTTACTTGAATTACTTATAATTACTTGTTTTTTCTGACACAAAGCATCCCTGATTTATTAGTTTGACAAGGAGGAGCACTTTTGTCAATTAGATATGGTAGATTTTTCAATAAATTGGATGCTATTTAAATATGTAACTTCAAGAGTTTTGTTGAAAAGATCTTGAATGCACATGTACAACACAGTATGTCAGAAACTATCCTTTGCAACTATAAAAAATTGATGATAAAACTTGTAAACTTAAAAGTATGCCAGGGGTATATAGTTTTTCCTAATTTGTTAGGTGGGTACAGGAGGAAAACATTTTGAATACTCTGCCATAGGCTTGGTTGCCCTTTAGTGATATTCTTTCATTTCAAGGCTACCTTGATTGCTCATTTCAATGATTTGATGAGGGCTGGAGAGAATCTTCTTGGATGAGGCTGAACCTACTTGTGTGTTGGAGGACTGTGTTGAGCTTACAAATGTGGACAAGCCTATCTTGACCTGTAATGACACTGCTGCTGCTGCTGCTGCTAAGTCGCTTCAGTCGTGTCCGACTCTGTGCGACCCCATAGACGGCAGCCCACCAGGCTTCCCCGTCCCTGGGATTCTCCAGGCAAGAATACTGGAGTGGGTTGCCATTTCCTTCTCCAGTAATGACACTGGAGCATCTCAATTGTTATGATATAAACATCTCCATCTGTTTTTGATTCTGATGTTTTGGAGCAATCCATGCAAGTAAAAGGATGCCAGTAATAGCCTTTATCTCTCTAGGCATACTGCCACTGGGTTGTGGGTGCCAGGCGTTGCCATGGTTCTACACTGATGTTTTGGCCTTTTTCATTTCTTCTGATTGTATGATGCAGGATTAGAACAATATTCTGTAACAGGTACTGGATCATCTTGTTGAGAGGCTGCTTGCTCCTCGTCTGGTTGGCCTTACACCTGATGCATTTTTCTTCAGACCTGAAAGCTAGGATTTCACAAGGAAAACTAGACAGGGCATGCTGTGTTTCTGAAACTGCTGGGCCTTCATGGCATTACACCTACAAAATGAAAAAACTCTATGTGGCATCTGCCTGCCTTCTGAGATTCAAATACCAAGAGGTCCATGAAGCCAGTAAACAGGACTCTGTGCCCCAGAGAGTCTCCTAGGTTTTCAGGAACTGTCCCTGAGCACTTATAGCCCTGGTTCCACCTGACCTTTGCAGACTTGTAAGGACACCCGTTCCAGTGTTCTTGCCTGGAGAATCCCAGGGACAGGGAAGCCTGGTGGGCTGCTGTCTATGGGGTTGCACAGAGTCAGACATGACTGAAGTGAATTAGCAGAAGCAGCAAGGACACCAAAAGTGCATTTTAAAAAAATCAATATTAGCAAATGGTCAAGCTTAAAGTAAGAATGTCCTAATGTGGATTATTGACCTATACTACCCAAATGCAGCTTTTGAAAACTTTCCTCATTCAATATGTTTCTCTGATAGGATTAATCCCTAAAAAGTTATTGAGGAAAGAGAGGAATCCTGACACAGAGGGGAAATGAGAGCTTTAGAGTCAGACAGACTCTGGTTAAAACCTTGGTTATCAAATCTCTTTGGGCTTCAGTTTTATTATTTGGAAAAGACAATGATTACCCATGGAAAAGGAAATGGCAACCTTCTCCAGTATTCTTGCCTGGAGAATCCCATGGACAGAGAAGCCTGGTGGGCTATAGTCCATAGGGTCTCAAAGAGTTGAACATGACTGAGGTGACTTAGCACATACATCTCTACCTATGCAGTTATTCTGAGTATTAGAGATGATATGGGTAAGTATTTGGCTTACTGACTTAAACATAGCAAAGGATCGATAAAGAACTGCCATTCCCCTTATATTAATAACAACACCAATAACAACCTGAGGTGTTGAGATCTGTTTAACTATGTTGAGAATTTAAAAGAAAAACACTGCTGAAATAAGCAACAAAGAGATATAAGATTACAGAGGAAACTATAATGACTGGCTTCCCATCATTCCCCATTTCAACATAAACTACCACATTTACTGAAAAGAGAAACCACTCCTTGAAAAAAAAAAAAGCCCAGAGGGCAACTTCCCCAAAGAAGGCACATCTTCAACTCACGCCTGGCCTAAGAGATTCAAATCTTTTTCAAAAATTGATTTTCTTTTTCTTTTTCGCCATGCCACATGGCTTGAAGGATCTTAATTCCCTGAACAGGGATTGAACCCAGGCCTACAGCAGTGAAAATGCCGAGTCCTAACCACTGGACTGTCAGGAAATTCCTGAGAGTCAAATCCTGAATGTGCGTTTCCCGGGGCCAAAACCTCTTCTTTCCTCTCACCACTGGATAACATGACTAATATATAGAAAGAATAGCAGGTGAACGCTAATCTGTTCTCTAAGGGAAAGCAAGTCAAAAAGGAAGCAGAAACATTTTATGAATGAAGTTCTTTGCTCCCCCTGGTATAAGCTCAGAGCTGAGCACTGGCCCAGGGGGTGTTAAAATGCCTAGATGTGCCATGTCCTGGAGAATTCATCATGATGAGAGAGAATAATGTGATTATGGTAAACCTCTTTGTCAGTGTGGCTTATTATTACCAGGAACTTGAACTGATTCAAACTATGGACTCAATATCTGGGAAATAAACTTCACTGATTGCTGAAATCACCAACAAACTAAACCAAAGCAGAGTTGTTCATTCAAGACTTTCTTCCACAAAATAAACTTAATGAACCATTTTGAATATATCTTTTAACTTACTGAAGAAATCTAAAATCAGATTAATATATTTTCTAAATGACACCCAAACAAAATTAACCATGGTTGGTCATTGAAGATATTGTAGATTTTTAAATATACTGATACTCCCACTGTTGTACTGATAAATGTAATAACAGGCTTTTGGGGGATACACACACACACACACATATTATACTATATATATTACACTATGTATGTTAGTATTATACTACAGGAAGCAACAGTTAGAACTGGACATGGAACAACAGACTGGTTCCAAATAGGAAAAGGAGTACGTCAAGGCTGTATATTGTCACCCTGCTTATTTAACTTCTATGCAGAGTACATCATGAGGAACGTTGGACTGGAGGAAACACAAGCTGGAATCAAGATTGCCGGGAGAAATATCAATAACCTCAAATATGCAGATGACACCACCCTTATGGCAGAAAGTGAAGAGGAGCTAAAAAGCCTCTTGATGAAAGTGAAAGTGGAGAGTAAAAAAATTGGCTTAAAGCTCAACATTCAGAAAGTGAAGATCATGGCATCTGGTCCCATCACTTCACGGGAAATAGATGGGGAAACAGTGGAAACAGTGGCTGACTTTATTTTTTGGGGCTCCAAAATCACTGCAGATGGTGACTGCAGCCATGAAATTAGAAGACGCTTACTCCTTGGAAGAAAAGTTATGACCAACCTAGATAGCATTTTCAAAAGCAGAGACATTACTTTGCCGACTAAGGTCCGTTTAGTCAAGGCTATGGTTTTTCCTGTGGTCATGTATGGATGTGAGAGTTGGACTGTGAAGAAGGCTGATCGCCGAAGAATTGATGCTTTTGAACTGTGGTGTTGGAGAAGACTCTTGAGAGTCCCTTGGACTGCAAGGAGATCCAACCAGTCCATTCTGAAGGAGATCATAAGTGAAGTCGCTCAGTCGTGTCCAACTCTTCCCGACCCCATGGACTTCAGCCCACCAGGCTCCTCCGTTCATGGGATTTTCCAGGCAAGAGTACTGGAGTGGGGTGCCATCGCCTTCTGCATGAGCATATTAAAAAGCAGAGACATTACTTTGCCAACAAAGGTCCGTCTAGTCAAGGCTATGGTTTTTCCAGTGGTCATGTATGGATGTGAGAGTTGGACTATAAAGAAAGCTGAGCACCAGAGAATTGATGCTTTTGAACTGTGGTGTTGGAGAAGACTCTTGAGAGTCCCTTGGACTGCAAGGAGATCCAACCAGTCCATCCTAAAGGAGATCAGTCCTGGGAGTTCATTGGAAGGACTGATGCTGAAGCTGAAACTCCAATACTTTGGCCACGTCATGTGAAGAGTTGACTCATTGGAAAAGACCCTGATGCTGGGAGGGACTGGGGACAGGAGGAGAAGGGGACAACAGAGGATGAGATGGCTGGATGGCATCACCGACTTGATGAACATGAGTTTGGGTATACTCCGGGAATTGGTGATGGACAGGAAGGCCTGGCATGCTGTGATTCATGGGGTCACAAAGAGTCAAACATGACTGAGCGAATGAACTGAAGTGAATCAAACTGAACAGTGTGATCAGTTCCTGATTAAAATTGTAGCAAATTCAATCTGTTTCTCCCAGACAAAGCTACACTGAGTTGCTAGTACACAGGCCACTTCCCACATCTGCAAGCAGATCCATAGAGCAAATTCCTGCAGATGGAATTGCTGGGTTAAAACATATACGCTTTTTACCTTGATAGAGGGTCCCAAATTGCCTTCATTGGGATGGAATCAAGGTAAAATCCTACCAATGACAATTCGGGAGGGAGATGCCTCTGGTTCTTCAGCTTCACCAATCACTTTTCAAAGTTTTGATTCTTTGCTAATGTAGTAAGTGCAAAAAAAAAAATTTCTCAGTGTGGTTTGGAGTCCCTCTCCTCTTATGAGACATGGGGTTGAAAATCTTTCATGGATTGTTAAGGATTTGTATTTTCTGTGAGCTATCTCTTCATATCCTTTGCCCATTTCAACCATGTTCATGTTTTCCAAAGTTTAAAGTCACACTGTTCAAAGTTTCTTTTCCTTTCTTCTAGCACAGGCTAGACGATTGGGGTGGGAGATGGGAGATGGGGGAGGGGAGACCTGGCCTGGAGCCACCTCAACACCCTCCTCCCTTCCTAGGGGTGGGGGAGGGGGCAGGGGCAGCCCCCTCTCGCTGTGGTGGCTTCGCTTGTTGCAGAGCAAGGGCTCTAAGCATGGCCTTCAGTAGTTGCAGCCTGCTGGGTCAGTAGTTGCAGCTCACAGGCTCTAGAGCGCTGGCTCATTAGTTGTGGCACATGGGTTTAGTTGCCCCTCAGCCTGAGTGATCTTCCTGGACCAGGGATCAAGCCAGTGTTCCCTGCATTGGCAGGTAGATTCTTATTCTCTGTGCCACCAGGGAAGTCCTTCCTCTTGTCCTATAAAGGTAGGATTCTGGGGGAGGCTTACCTCCTTCAGTAATCCCTCATGGTGGCTGGCTGGCTGATGCAAGCCACAGCAGAAATTTCAATAGAACTAAGCCCTGTTTGGCCTTAGCAGCAGTCCCAGAGCAAGAGGGAAAATCCTGCTCTACAGCTTGAGATGCTTCCTTCAGCTTGTCTTAGGCTTCTCCTCTACACGCATCCACACGTGCCTGCTCAGTCGCTTCAGTCACGTCCAGCTCTTTGTAGCCCTATGGACCACAGCCCACTGGACTCCTCTGTCCACGGGATTCTCCAGGCAAGAATACTGGAGCAGGTTGCTATACCCTCCTCCAGAGGATCTTCCCAACCCAGGGATCAAACCTGCATCTCTTATGTCTCCTGCATTGGCAGGTGGGTTCTTTACCACTAGTGCCACCTGGGAAGCCCCACTGAAGTGCGAGGACCTCCAAATATTGAACTCCTGACTATTGTACTTGAAGCTTTTTAGTTCCTTGAGGAGCTGCTTTAGAAATTCCAATGTCTGCAACTTTTCTATAAATCTAAAGTAAAAGGTTTAATTTTTTTAAACTTCCACTACCTGGAGTTTCTCTGCCCTCCTATGTGCCTACCACAGCCTGCAGGAGACACCTAGAGTCCTTCCATCTGGCCTTTTCCTTCCTCCTTTGCCCACAGTGGCACAGCTCCATGGTGCTTTGACCTCTTCTCCCTTATGCTTGTCACTAACCATTTTTTTTTCCAGCAAGAATATTTGGTTTGGTTTTTTAGCCTCTGACTTTCTCCTCCCTCATGTTGCAGGTTATGTGTAATGTGGATGGGTGGATGGATGGATAGATGGATAGATAGATCGATCTTACGGAAAAACCTAAATGAACTTTTTGGCCAACCCATCTATATAGGTAGACAGATGGATAGTTGGATAGATAGGCAGATGGATAAATGGATGGATAGCTAGATGGATGGATGGATAGGTCGGTGGATGGATAGATGATGGGTAGATAGGTGGGTGGAAGGATAGATAGATTGTGGATAGCTAGGTAATGGATGGATAGATGGATAGAGTTGCATTCATATCGATGTCCCACCACTCTCTGGCATTTAAGTACTGTCCTGTGAAAAAGAAATGCCTTTACCCTCTCTATACCACTGTCTCGGTCCCAGGTTTAAAATTAATTCCACTGATTTCTGTTGCATTATTGGGAAAAGGAGTGCTGTTTACACTTGATCTATCGCCATCCATTTTATCCTGCAAAGGAATTTTGTCCCTGTGTCTAACCCACTTCTGTCTTGTGTGTGTGTCCCGGGCTGCTAGGATGCAACGCTGAAGGAGGCTCAGTGGGAAGCATGTAGTCCCAGAGGAACGCAGCAGCCTCATGGCCTTGAGAACATCCCTTATCTTGCTGTGTTCTATTGTTCTCACTTCTAAAGAGACAGTTGTTAGGATTAGAAACTGTTATTGTTAAGTCGTTGTTCAAGGAATTGTCAGTGTAATTTGTATTCAGCCTTCCAGGGTACTCTGGTAGGCTCAGCGCCGGTCACAAAGGACCATTTCCAAGTCCAGCTTCCTGCCGAACTTGCCTTCTCTTTGATCTCAGGCCTAATGTCCCCTTCAAATTCCTGCTTTCTTTCCCAGTGTATCACTTCAACAATCTGCAAGGAGAACCAAGGTTCATCTCTGCTATTCTCCCTCTTGAGCCAAAGGCAAGTCAACAAATCCAGCTTGGAAACTCTGCCTCCCATCATCCCCAGGCTTCTCCCTAGCTTCCTCCAGGCCTCTGCACAAACTTGCTCTAGAGAGGCCCCCCCAACTGAACCTGAGCCCTCCTGCCCCGCTGTGCCTGTCCCCTTCCCCCTCCCTCTCCGCTCCCTTATATTCTATACACTCAACTTTCCAATTCACCCTGGCCTGGGTCTTACAAGGACCCTGCCACCTCCTGAAGCCAAGCCAGCCCCCCAGCAGGGTCACAGCACAGCTGGAGCTTCACCCCATGTGCAGAGCCCATGGGTGCCTGGACCTTACCCCAACTCCCCTTGGCTTTTCTGATCTGGCCCCACCCCCACCGCCTGTTCCCCACTTTCTGAATTTCCACTTCAGATTCTCCGAGGCTCCTGTTCTCTTTGGGTCTCCCATTCCTTTCCTCTCCTTTGTTCCCACTGAGGACACCAAGACACTCCCAGCGGCATCTCCTCCAGGCTCAGGGGCAGCCACGGTCTTCCCTGTGGTCAACTGCTTTTCAACAATTTCTGCAGCCGTCACGTGTTACACGTGTGATTCTCGCAGTGAAGGTTATCCTGACGGCAGAGCAGCTCCCGGGGCGGCTTTCCTGCATGCTGAGGCTTTCCTCCCAAGCCAGAAACGTCATGCTTTTTCATCTGGTGTGCCCAGAATCTTCCTCACTAGCTTTCCTTCTTTGCCCCAGGGGAAGGAAAGAAAGAGAAAAGGAAAGAAAGGGAGAAAGAGGGAAAGAAAGAACAAAGAAGGAAGGAAGAGAAGCTTGTCGTTTATAGCTCAAGGCAAATACTGCTGCTTACCTGGGAGGAGTCTTAGGCGCCAATTCAATTCTAGGACAGGAATGAAATGATGCCGGTAGGCTGGGTTGAGCCAGCCTGCCTCCTCCTTAGGGCCCCAACTTGCCTGCCCCTGAGTCAGTGCATTCAGGCCCTATCTGCTGTCATGTCAAGTCACAGCTAAGGGGCCTTCATTCTCCCACCCCTTTCAGGTCACAGTCCCCCCGGTAGCTATCACATCCTAGGGTCGCAGTGCCCGGGAGCCTCCCTGGAGATGAAGGCAGTCTTCAGTGTGGTCCTGTTGAGCCTTTTCCCCAAGTGTTCCTGCCTGAAGCTACCAGGGTCTCCCCCTGCTTAACCCCTGCTTGGCTGAGCCTGAGCCCAAGGCCCTGGCCCTAGGCCCTGACCTTGAGCTGCCCTCCAGGATGTTCCGATTGGCATGAGAATGAAGCTCCCTGACTCAGGCCTCCCTGTGACCTGTTCACCACAACCCTTCCCGGCAAAGCACCTCGCACTGCTCCTGTCCATCACTGCCTCCCCGCCCTGTAGTCCTTACTCCCTCCTGTAGCCCCCATTAGCTACAGGGAGGCATGGCCAGGTCTTACTGGGCCACCCCAGGACCTAGAAGGCCTGTTCAGAGCAGGTGCCCAGGGCTCTCGTCTAGAGCGCACACGTGCTTCACGCCCTGGCCCTGGAGGACTCTTCCTCCGTATCCTCTTGTTTTCCACCACCCCAACACTTCTTTCCTTTGTAAGAGGCAGGAGGGGACATCGAAGGGACAGCACCTGCTTCAGTCCTCTCCCTGACCTCTCGCCCTCTTCCCTCCCCTGCCCTGCTGAGCAGCAGGACTTCTCACCAGCGGCAGTGCCTCCCAGACCTGCCCAAAGCGAAGGGCAGCTTGGGGCCCACTCACTTCCACATCTGTTGAGGACGCCGTGCTGCTGCTCAAGGCTGGGCCTCAGACTCACAGCATCGGCATCCCGAGCCCCGCCCTGGACCTGCTGAGTCAGAATCTGCGTCTTTAGAGCCGCTGCACATGAACGCCTGAGAAGCCCCGGTCTAGGAGACGCATATCCTAGAGCCCACCATGGCATCATCCTGCCCTCCCCCAGCAGCTGTCTTGCATTATCACAGCTGGGCTTGTGGGCAGCTCACCCATGCCCCTCTTCATCACCTACTCCCATGAGTCCTGACCTCCCAGGCAACTGACTCATGCAAGGAGGCCCCCTGGCCCTCAGCCCAGTGCCCGGAGGTCTATTGGTCGCTCTTGGCTCATGTACCAGCAGCCACACAGCTAGCAAGAAGAGAGGACCCGCCTTCTCTTACCCAGGCCAGCCCTTCAGCCAGTCCTTACAACAGCATCTTCTGACCCCATCACAGGTTCCCCCAACAAAGTCAGACAGATGTGGCGTGATCCTTGCTGTACCATTTATCAGCTATGCAATCCTGGGCAAGTGACCAAAGCTGCAGCTTCCTTATCTACGAAATGATGCTAATGATCACCACCACTTCACAGAAGGGACGCAACCATTCGTTCGTTGTTTTAAGCAGCACATGTTTACAGCGCGCTGTTGTGTCCAGGCACCAGGAACAGCAGTGAGCAAAACAGGCTGAGTCCTGCCCATCTGGAGCTTCTTAAGCAGGGAGTGTGGGCTGACATGGAACAGATACGTGGACGCTGTGCCAGCAGGTGCCAGACGTAAAAAACACGGCACCCATACTCAAGAGGGGGTGAGCAAATGAATGAATGGATGCTATGTGGCTTTGCCATAGGGCCCCCTTCCAATCACAAAGCCACCCCCCACACTTTCACCCTGAAGCCACCTGGAACAGAAGGTGTGGGGCTTAAAGCTACTGGGAGTTTAAGAAAAATAATCGATGACAGGGGAGGGCTGTCGGGCTTTCCAGCATTTAATGGATATGAAAGGTGTAGCAATTATAAAAACACTGCGAAGCTAGAACACATCTGCCTGAAGTAGGCAGTAATTGAGGTGGACTCAGAATTGTTTTTTCTAGGTTTCACAAATTATGTGTTTGCATGTGTATGTGTGTGTGTGTGGTGTCTTAAGGATGGAATACACTTTTTCAGGCTTTCAGAGCTCCCTTATTTAAAGATAATGATAGGGACATTTGGGAACATTCTCTAGGGTTCCTGTCACTGTGAGGTTCTCTCTGAGGGCTCTCTGAGTCTCCCCAGATCACAGAATTTGGAATCTAGCTGAAGTGAAAGTGTTAGTCACTCAGCTGTGTCTGACTCTCTGCAACCCCGTGAACTGTAGTCCATCAGGCTCCTCTGGGATTCTTCAGGCCAGAACACTAGAGTGGGTGGCCATTCCTGTCTCCAGGGGATCTTCCCGACCCAGGGATCAAACCTGGTTCTCCTGCTTTGCAGGCAGGTTCTTAACTATCTGAGCCACCAGGGAAACCCTGAGGCTTGGCTAAAGAGACCCCAAGAATACCCACCCAACCCCGTGTTTCCCGGACAGGAAACTGAGGCCCTGACTTGCCCCATGTAAGTAGGTGATTACAAGCAGCAGGATATGGAGATTCAAACCTAACTTTCCTGACTTCCAGCAGAGAGCCCTTCAGGATATATTGTGTTAGCTTCCACGAATTCTTAACACTGGCGATCGTTACTGATAGAACCGGGCTGTGTGGCGAATGCACCACACCAGCCAAAGGAAGACAGACACCAGAGGCTGCAGTTCCATCGACACAATAGTCATGAAAAGGCCAACTAGGGGAAGGGATACAGGTCAGTGGTCGCTGGGGGCTGGGGGCAGGGGAGGGGCTGACTATCGTGGCACACAAGGGAATTTCAGGGTGGCCGAATGTCCTGTGCCTCCGCTGTGGTTACATGAACTGTCTGTGTTTGTCAGAACTCAGAGCCGTACAGTTAACAAAGACACATTCTACTGCATAGAAAGTATACCTTAATTTTTTTTTTTTTTAACAGCCTAAAATAATGGGGCTTCCCTGGTGGCTCAGATGGTGAAGAATCTGCCTGCAGTGCAGGAGACCTGGCTTCGATCCCTGGGTTGGAAAGATCCCCTGGAGGAGGGAATGGCAACCCACTCCAGTATTCTTACTTGGAGAATTCCATGGACTGAGGAGTCTGATGGGATCCATGGGATCACACAGAGTCAGACATGACTGAGCGACTTTTTCACTTTCAAAATAATAATGATGGTGATAACAATAATAATAATAACCTTGAAGGCTAAAGGGCTGCTGAGCTGTAGGGGCATTCAAGGTGCCCCACGGCCAGAGCAGGAGATGCTCTGAAACCAGCATGCTGCAAGCCCAAGCTGGCTTCTCTCCCACTCCACACCAGCCCGCCCAGTCACCCCAACCCACCACGGCCATTGGGACGGTCCCCTCTCTGCTCCTCCCAGGACCATCTTGAGTCATGGATCCTGTCATTCCTCTCCCACAGCTGCCCCTCCCTCGCCACCCCTGGCTGATACACCTGTGTGATTCCTCCCAGCCCAGCCTGCCCGGAGCCTCCGGGATCCCACTACCTCCTCCCTCACAGTCCTCAAGAATGCAATAGAAACTCCGCAACCCAGTTCAGAGACCTCCTCAGACTGGGCCCAGCACATTCTTCACTCCTGCATTACCTGCCCACGGGATGCCTGCCCACTTACTGTCTCCGATCAACTCTAAGCTGAGAACAGCCTCAGGATGGAAGTGTCTAGGCCCTGGGCATGGAGGGCATAGGTCAGAGTCGGAGTCCTAAAGTCCCAACAGTCTCTGTCTGGACTCGTCCAGTGACCCAGGAATTCACGGCCTCCTTCAGTGGCCACTGAAATCCACAGCTGAATTCTGTCCTTGCCTGTGGTCCTCATTCCAGCTCCTCCTGTCCCGGGCCCCAGAGGGCATAGCTGTAACGACCTTGTCCCACCGGGGCTCCTCTGCTCGCCCACTCAGCCCCTTTGTGGACAGGCAGGTCCTCACCAGAGCACAGAGCAGGGGTCCCCGCTCACCTGGCCGGGACAGAACCATCCCATCCTCTCCCCTTCTATGTCACTGTCCGAGAACAGTTGAACTTTCTTTGTAGTTACATCTTGCTGACTCCAGGGCCTCCCACGTAGCTCAGTCTGTAAAGAATCTACCTGCAATGCAGGAGACCTGGGTTCGATTCCTGGGTTGGGAAGATCCCCTGGAGAAGGAAATGGCAACTTCCTCCAGTATTCTTGCCTGGAGAACCCCATGGACAGAGGAGCCTGGTGGGCTATACAGTCCATGGGGTCGCGAGAGTCAGACACGACTCAGCAACTAAACCACCCTTGCTGACTCAGGTTAAACCTGCTCTCAGTGCAGATCGCCCAACCTGCCCGCCAGCTGTGGGTTCCTTGCTGTGTCTGTAATAAACGATGCCGTCCCAGGTGCCAGCACCTAACTGTGGCCTCTTAGCCACTGCTCTCTCCTCTCTGGCTACCTGAAATTGCAGCCAGGGACTTCCCTGGTGGCTCAGTGATAAATAACCTGCCTGCAGCGGACACGGCTTCAATCCCTGGTCCGGGAAGATCCCTGGTCCGGGAAAGTCCCAGAGCAGCTAAGCCCGGAAGCCGCAGCCACTGAGCCCGGCCCTAGAGACCACGCTCGGCCACAAGGGAAGCCTGGCACCGTGCTGAAGAGCGCCCCCACTCACCACAACTGGAGAAAGCCCACACACAGCAACCAACCAAGACCCAGCACCGCCAAAAATAAAGAAACAATTTTTTTTTTAATGCAGCCGGATTCTCCAAGGGAGGCCGGGCTTAGCGAGCAGGACAGCAGCTGTCCAATCGCTCCCACGGTGCACACCCGGCATTTATGGATCAGAGACCTGGATTCTGGGACCATGGTGGTCTTGCTGGGGCTGCATAGCTGACCTTGACAGTGAAGGAACTCCCGCTGCCCCCAGCTGAGCTTCCTTAGGGCAGGACCCCATCTTAACGCTTGTCGGTCTTTAACACCATAGTGCTCCGGTCTCTGGGCTGATGCTTCTTGTGTGCGTGTGTGTGTGTGTGTGTGCGCGCGCGCACGCACTCAGTCGTGTTCAACTCTTTGTGACCCCACGGACCGTGGCCCACCAGGCTTCTCTGTCCGTGGGCTTCTCCAGGCAAGAATACTGGAGTGGGTTGCCATGCCCTCCTCCAGGGGATCTTCCTGACCCAGGGGTCAAGCCCCAGTCTCTGGCGTTTCCTGCATTGGCAGGTGGTCTCTTTACCACTGTGCCACCCGGGAAGCCCACGGTCACCCTAGAAGGAGGTAACGGTTCTGTTACTCCAACTGAGGGGGTAACCGTGGGATCAGGGAGGCCCTGTGCTTCCTGCAGCTGCCGGACAACCTCATGTTATCAGAGAGGCCACTAAGCCGCCAGCCAGACTTGGCTCCCAGTGGGCGGCAAGAGGTTTGCTCTTGCAGGGTTCAGACTTCCCATCTCTAAATTTACTGTCTCGGGACCTGTCACTTGCTGACAGCTCTTCCTATTCTTCCCACAGCTCGCTCTTTTTTGGGTCCATGCATCTTCCTTTTCCCCCCACACTGGTTTTGCTCCACTGTCTTGAATTATTCAGCAAATGTTTACTTGCAAGTTAGCTCCACAAGCCACTTTCAGCATTTTCCCCATAAGTGCAGCTTCTGAGTAGAATGAACAAACCTCAATTATAAAATGAGACATGAATGCATCTAAATTGCGGTGGTTACACTGTTAACTTTCGTCGACAAAGATGTGGTTCGCCAGGATGCACAGATTATTGCAAATTTCATCAACTGAATGGGAGCGGAATTCCATGTTCCACATGGCAACTTTAGCCTGATGACCCTGACGGAAAACTGGTCTCTTTGTCTCCTAGAGCACTCAAAACCAGGGATGTCGGAGAAGAGTTACTGATCTCTAGTCATCCTGCTGAGAAACAATCAGACTTATTTCAATGGAGACCAGGGACTCTGAGGACTTGGAGAAGCCGCAGGAGAAATCAGTGAGTGGTTCATGGGCGGTTGATGAACCGGCCAGTGTGAGACCTGAGGTCCTCTCAGAAGCGAGAATGCCCCATGCCGACCAGGAGGCGCAAGACAAAGAATCCCATATCAAGCCAATCCAGAGAAACTCCATCTTCAATCGCGCCATGAGACTCCGAAGCAGAGGCAAAGCCAGAGACACTTCTGACGGGAACGCCGGCCACCCAGCAGGTCAGTACCGGGCACGGCGGTCACAGCTGCTGGTTAATATCCAGCTGGAGTCAGTGGGGCTGAAAGGCCCCTATTAAATGAAAGGAGAATAAAAGGCATCGAGAATGATCAAGGACAGGTCCAGTAAGGTGGAACTTTCTGAAACCATTATCCAAAGAATTCAAATTCCCCCAATAAGATGATGCAGATGCTACAGGAGGAAGTGTCGACCAAATGATCCAGGAAGACTGGCTTCTATTTAAAAGAGATGTCTTGTTCCAGGGCTCAGTACACCCCCGGATTCCATGCCTTCTAGGAGGGAGCCTTGGTGCTGTCTATGTGTACGGATGTCTGGGAACGTGAGTTTCCTGGGTGGTGAGAGCCTATCCTGTTCTCTCTCCATCGCCTTGATAGCCAGAGAGTTTCTTTTGCCCTGAAAATATGTGAGATTAATACCTTGGGATTAATGCTGGGAAAGATTGAGGGCAGGAGAAGAAGGTGGCAACAGAGGACGAGATGGTTGGATGGCATCACCAACTCAGTGGACATAAGTTTGAGCAAACTCCAAGAGATAGTGAAGGACAGGGAAGCCTGGTGTGCTGCCATCCCTGGGGTCACAAAGAGCTGGACACGGCAGTGGCTGAACAACAACACCTTGGGAATAGCTTTACAGCAGGATCCCTTCATTTTTTAAAATTTTTTGGCCTCGCTGCATGGCAAATGAGATCCTAGTTCCATGAGTTCCCAGAGCAGGGATCCAACCTGAGACCCCCACTTTGGAAGCATGGGGTCTTAACCACTGGACCCCCAGGGAAATCCCTTTCCCTTAATCTTTTAAACCAGTTCCTGGCACACTTTATCTAGCATATTCAAAGCATATTTGAAAGCATATTGTTCAAAGCATATTTGGTGAGCAGAATAAGTCCAGAAACGCTTGCACAACATGGGGTTTGTCAGAGCTGAGCCCCCTCTGCCGGTGGCTGGCCTAGGGGCTGGGTGGACAGCATGCTGGGGTCGTAGAGAGGGTGACAGTCTCTTAGCCTCTGGGGGACATACGACACGCTGCCCTGCGTGTGCTGGGGAGACCTTAGCTGGTTCCAAAACTTGCGCTAAAATCTGTCAAGTAGCCTTTTGCCACATGTCAAGCCACCCTTAAAACATAGAGACGGAATTAATGATGTTTATTATTTCTCTTGATTCTGGGGGTTGACTGGATGGCTCCTGGCTCCGGTCCACTTTGTCTGACCTCTGCAGTGGACTGGCAGCTCAGCTGGGGTTAGAACGGGCCACCAGGGAGCTGGTCGGTCCCAGCGGGCCTCAGCTGGGACTGTCTGTCTCTGCTCCCCGTGGTTGCTGGCCCTCCAGCAGGCTAGCTCGGCTTGTCCACGAGGTGGCAGGTTCCCAGAGAGCAGGAGCAGAAGCCGCCAGGTCTTGAGACCCAGGCCAGAGCCCAGCAGTCGCTTCCACCGCAGTCTATGGCCCCCGCAGTTCACAAGGCCAGTCCTGAAGAAAGCAGATGGAGAAACTGACTCCACTGCTCGATGGAAGGAGCAGCAAAGGAAGTGTGGTGGTCTGCCGTCGACCACAAACAGAATCGTGTGTTGAGTACCCTGCCAAGCAAGAGAAATACAGTGATGGGAAGACTATAGTCATGAGCAGGGTGGTTGACACACTACACTACTCCCTCAACTTCTGTATATGTTTGAAAATTTCCGTAAGAGTTAAAAGCAGGGACTTCCCTGGTGGTCCCATGGTTAAGAATCTGCCTTGCAGTGCAGGGGATGTGGGTTCGATCCACAGTTGGGGAACAAAGATCGCACCTGCCACAGAGCTAGTGAGCCTGCGTGCCACCACCAGAGAATCCAGGAACTGCAACAAGGACCCTGCGTGCTGCAACTGAGATCAAAGGCAGCCACCGAAATAAATAAAATTTTTAAAAGAATTAAAAGCACATACATACAAAGAAGTGGGAGTCTCTGCCCTTTGAGAAAAACCACAATACTGTAACGACGTCATTTTATTGCAAGCAATGCGTCAAAGTTTACAAGACAGGTAAAGGCAAAGAGTTAGACCCTTCCCCACAAAGATGATATTTTAGGAGAGCCTTGAGGGTTGCATTAAGACATGGCCAGAAACAATAGCAGCTGACTTGTTTGAGCACTTATAGGTACTCAGTGGCTGAGGTAGGCAGGCATTTCAACGTGGTTCCAACCATACCCATTTTACTGATTTAAAAAAAAATAATTGAGACCCAGAGTGATTGAGTCTCTTATCCCAGATCATGCAGCTAGTGATGATATGGCTTGAGCCAGAGTTCACATTCTTCTGGTTCCAGAGCCTGGGCAGAGAAGAGGGTTAGAGAAGCTCTGTCCAACAGAAACACAGTGAAAGCCATATAAGTCATTTAAATTTCTGTAATATAAAAAGTACAGGAATGACTAAAATTGATTTTAACAATGCATTTTCTTTAACCCAATACATCAAAAATACCATCACTTTATCATGTAGTCAATAATCAATATAAAAATTAGCAATGAGATATTTTATAGTCCTTTTTTTCCACTGTTGTGAAAATCTGTTGAGTATTTTATTCTTACAGTCTCTCTCAATTTGCATACTAAATTTTCACTGGAAATTCTCTATCTGGATTTAGATTTCATAAAATGCACAGTTAAAGAGTCGTTTACAGCCAGAAAAGTTATTAAATGTACAGCCAGAAGTTAAAGTAGAGACAATCCTCAAATTACTCCAAATATCCTCAAAAGTTTTCCAATAATGAAATTGACTCTGTCTTTTACTTATAAATTTAAATTAGCTTAAAAAATTTTTTTTAATGAAGAATTTACTTCTCTAGTCACACAAGCCACGTTTCAAGTGCGTAATGGTCCCATGGAGTTATCAGCTCCCCCACTGGGGACTTACAGAGTTGGAGTGTGGCAAGCAGAGGAGAGCAGACCCAGCTGCCCAGGGTCAGGGTGGGTGTCTTCCTGAGCAGAAGAAAAGGTGGTGGTGGGACTGTGTCTGAGATGAGGGTGGAAGGGAAATGGGATTGACAATGGGGGACTCCACCTGCCCATGCAGGAGACGTAAGAGATGTGGGTTCGATCCCTGGGTTGGGAAGATCCCCTGGAGGAGGGCATGGCAACTCACTCCAGTATTCTTGCCTGGAGAATCCCATGGACAGAAGAGGCTGGCAGGCTACAGGCCACAGGGTCACAAAGACTTGAACACAACTAAAAGGTCTTAGCACCCGTGAGCCTCAAGTTTGTGGCCTCCAGGCTGAACGGAGGCTGCTGACCCCAGTGTAGACACAGGGACCACGGCATGCCCTCCCACAACCAAAGACACCACGTACTTTCAGACTGTAAATACTCTCATTAGACTCACAGTTTTATTTGTAAAGTGACTCCCTCATTTTGCCTCCTTGAAGCTAACTCTCAAGACAGCCCAGCATCCTCTGATCCAGGGTCCAAGGAGAAAACACTCTTCTGCCAAGGAGCAGACAGAACAGGCCACCCAGCACCAGGTCTCTCCCTTCCACCCCTGACAAGGAAAGGAGCTGGTGCTCTGAGTAAGCGGTTTGTGATCTGGGTCTGGAAGGTGAGGACAGTCTCCGTTTCATTTGCTGAGGGGTATCCATTCAACCCCACCTAAGCTGATCTCACACTCTAGGGGAGGTGATTTATTACTTAACATCTATTGCTAAATAGCTTCAGTCGTGTCTGACTCTGTGCGACCCCATAGACGGCAGCCCACCAGGCTCTCCCCATCCCTAGGATTCTCGAGGCAAGAACACTGGAGTGGGTTGCCATTTCCTTCTCCAATGCATGAAAGTGAAAAGTGAAAGTGAAGTTGCTCAGTCGTGTCCGACTCTTAGTGACCCTATGGACTGCAGCCCACCAGGCTCCTCCATCCATGGGATTTTCCAGGCAAGAGTACTGGAGTGGGGTGCCACTGCCTTCTCCAATTAGGACTCAGATATTGTAAAGTTAGATGTTAACCGGTAAACTGCAAAGGATTTTGTCCAGTAGAAAGGATAACACCAGTGGGTATGGTTCTATTGTCCTCTGAGACATTAACCAGGTTTGTATCCAAGTTTTCAGGTTCATTCATGATTTTCTTTTTTCGACTGTGCATGCACGGATGGGTGGATGGATGTATGCATGGCTACGAAATGTCTTGTACTGTAAGTATGACTTTCGTAGCGATGGCATTCCAGGTCATTTAACAGAACACAAACAGTGGCAATTTCCCCTTCAGGGGCTTGAGGGGAAGGGCATCCTTTTCACTCCACTTCTTTCCCCTCTCAGGGTGACAGCTGCTACAGTCTCTTAGAATTGCCTGAAAAGGGGAGATACACGTTTCTAACTCCCTATGTTTCTCACACGTCGCAGATCCACTGGAAAATGAGAACTCTGTCAATGAACACCTGACCTTGAATTTGCCGCAGAGCAGAAAGCATCTCTGGAGGATACCAACCCAGACAGACCCAGGAGCCAAGAGAACAAGGTAAGGGACAGCAAATCCCGAGGGGCTGGTTCATGAAACAGTGTAAGAGGATTTGATCTGCAAAGTCTTAGCAGAGCTACAAGAGCTTCTTGTGTTTAAAAAACAACACAAGTGTTTTAGTTGCTCATATTTTTAAACACTCTACAATTTCCTTAGGAAAAAAAAAGCTCCACTGTTACTCTCCTATCACAAAATTAGGAAACTTTAGATACTAAATACAAGAAAACTCACCCCATCACCACCACCCAGAAGTTTTTGTGTGTTGCAACTGTTTCAAGTCTTTTTTTTTTTCTGTATATTTATTTATTTTTACATTTAAATTTTTATTTTTCAAGTCTTTTTTTCTATGTCTTATGCATGTTCTCTCTTCATAAATTGGGATCTTGTACACACGGCATCTTGAAACCAACTTAATATAGGCACACCTCAGAGATATTGAGAGTTTGGTTCTTGATCATCATAATAAAGTGAATGTTGTAGAACAAGCCACATGAATTTTTTGGTTTCCCAATGCATAAAAGTTATGTTTACAGTACACTGCAGTCTATTGGATGTGAAATAGTAGTATGTCTAGAAAATTGTACAAACTTCAACTTAAAAATACTTTATTGCTAAAAAATCCTATTCATCATCTCACAACACAAGGTTGACACAACCCTTCCATTTCTAAAAGAAAAAAACCTTTCCAATATCTATGAAGCACAATAAAGCAGAGTGAAATAAAGCAAAGTACACCTGTATATCATATTACTAAATATTTTTCTACACCATGATTTAAAGGCTATAAGATAACCTATAGTATGATTGGATTGTGATTAATTTATCATGCTCCTGTTTGGCTATTTGGACACTATATCAGCTGGGACTGAATTTAGTTTCTTATAACCAAAAAACCCAAATAACAGCCTAACAAGACAGAGGTTTATTTCGCTCTTGTGTGAAAGAAGTCTGGAAAGTTGTGACAGCAGCTTCTCAAGCCATGAATGACCCGGGTTCCTTCTAGCTTTTCCTCCACCATCTGTCAAAATGACTACCAGAGCTCCAGCCATCACAGCCACAGTTTAGACGGAGAGAAGGAGAAAAGCAGAGGATAGGCGGGCACATGCCAGCCGAGTCTGCCCTCCTTTAAGGAGAGTCCCTGAAGCTTACTTAACAACTGGTGGCCAAATTGGGTCAAAAAGTCAGTCATCTGGCCACCTCCACCTGCAAGGAAGCTGAAAAATGTATGTTGTTTTCAAATCAGGTCTATTTCTGTCCCCACTAAATTGGTTCCACAGGAAAGAAGAAAGGAGAATGGATACATGGGAAGCAATAGCAATTTCTGACCTGGAGGAGGTTTACATTTTTGCTACGTAAATATAAATATGTGTGTGTATGTATTTGCTTCTTTCTTTCTTTGATTGTGCCAGGTCTCAGCTGAGGCACACAGGATCTGTGATCTTCACTGAGGCATGTGGATCTTTTAGCTGCGGCATGAGAACTCTTAGTTGCAGTAAGTGGGACCTAGTTCCCCGATCAGGGATCGAATCCAGCCCCCTGCATTGGGAGCAAAGAGTCCTAGCCACTCGACCGCCAGGGAGGTCCTGGTGGGCTTCATTTTGCTATTTTGTAAGCTACACTATGATAAATATGACTGTGACAAAATCCTGAAGCCAACCCCTCATTATTTCATTAATTTCATTCCTGGAAACTTCACACTCTACAAATTCCTGGATGGTTATGAGAAATTGTGTTTCCATACCTGCCCTTGGGAAGCATGGACTGGGCCACCTGTCCCACCAGGAGGTGGTGAGGCTCCCTTTGCTTCCTAATGTTACTTTCCCCACAGGGCCTCGAATTATATAGAGATATAGTAACAAGGACCTAATTTACTTATATGTAAGTGTATATTACATATAATTCCTAAGAGAAAGAAATGAAAAAAGGCAAAAAGGTTATTGGAAGAGGCCTTACAAATAGCTGAGAAGAGAAGCTAAAGGCAAAGGAGAAAAGGAAAGATATACCCATTTGAATGCAGAATTCCAAAGAATAGCAAAGAATAGCAAGAAAGCCTTCCTAACTGATCAGTGCAAAGAAATAGAGGAAAACATTAGAATGGGAAAGTCTAGAGATCTCTTCAAGAAAATTAGAGATACCAAGGGAACATTTCATGCAAAGATGGCCACAATAAAGGACAGAAATGATATGGACCTAACAGAAGCAGAAAATATTAAGAAAAGGTGGCAAGAATACACAGAAGAACTATACAAAAAAGATATGCGTGACCCAGATAACCACAATGGTGGGATCACTCACCTAGAGCCAGACATCCTGGAGTGAAAAGTCAAGTGGGCCTTAGGAAGCATCACTGCAAACAAAGCTGGTGGAGGTGATGGGATTCCAGCTGAACTATTTCAAATCCTAAAAGATGATGCTGTGAAAGTGCTGCACTCAATATGCCAGCAAATTTGGAAAACTCAGCAGTGGCCACAGGACTGGAAAACGTCAGTTTTCATTCCAATCCCAAAGAAATGCAATGCTAAAGAATGCTCAGACTACCACACAATTGCACTCATCTCAGTTCAGTTCAGTTCAGTTCAGTCTCTCAGTCATGTTTGACTCTTTACAACCCCCACACTAGCAGAGTAATGCTCAAAATTCTCCAAGCCAGGCTTCAACAGTACATGAACTGAGAACTTCCAGATGTTCAAGCTGGATTTAGAAAAGGCAGAGGAACCAGAGATCAAATTGTCAACATCCACTGGATCATAGAAAAAGCAAGAGAGTTCCAGAAAAACATCTACTTCTGCTTTATTGACTACACCAAAGCCTCTGACTCTATGGATCACAACAAACTGTGGAAAATTCTGAAAGAGATAGGAATACCAGACCACCTGACCTGGTTCCTGAGAAATCTGTATGCAGGTCAGGAAGCAACAGTTAGAACTGGACATGGAACAACAGACTGGTTCCAAGTCGGGAAAGGAGTATGTCAAGGCTGTATATTGTCACCCTGCTTATTTAACTTATATGCAGAGTATGTCATGCAAAATGCCAGGCTGGATGAAGCTCAAGCTGGAGTCAAGATTGCCAGGAGAAATATCATTAACCTCAGATATACAGATGGGACGACCGAGGATGAGATGGCGGGATGGCATCATGGACTGAATGGACGTGAGTCTGAGTGAACTCCGGGAGATGGTGATGAACAGGGAGGCCTGGTGTGCTGCGATTCATGGGGTCGCAAAGAGTCGGACACGACTGAGCGACTGAACTGAACTGAACCACACTTACGGCAGAAAGTGAAGAAGAATTAAAGAGCCTTTTGATGAAAGTGAAAAAGGAGAGTGAAAAGGCGGGCTTAAAACTCAGCATTCAAAAAACAACGAAGATCATAACATCCGGTCCCATCATTTCATGTCAAATAGAGAAACAATGGAAAGAGTGTCAGACTTTATCTTTTTGGGCTCCAAAATCACTGCAGATGGTGACTGCAGCCATGAAATTAAAAGACGCTTACTCCTTGGAAGAAAAACTATGACCAACATAGACAGCATATTAAAAAGCAGAGACATTACTTTGTCACCAAAGGTCCATTTGGTCAAAGCTATGATTTTCCCAGTAGTCATGTATGGATGTGAGAGTTTAACCATAAAGAAAAGCTGAGCGCCAAAGAATTGATGCTTTTGAACTGTGGTGTTGGAGAAGACTCTTAAGAGTCCCTTGGACTGCAAGGAGATCCAACCAGTCAATCCTAAAGGAAATCAGTCCTGAATATTCACTGGAAGGACTAATGCTGAAGCTGAAGCTCCAATACTTTGGCCACCTGATGTGAAGAACCTACTTACTGGAAAAGACCCTGATGCTGGGAAAGACTGAAGGCAGGAGGAGAAGGGGATGACAGAGGATGAGATGGTTGGATGGCATCACTGATTCGATGGACATGAGTTTGAGCAAGCTCCGGGATTTGGTGATGGACAGGGAGGCCTGGCGTGTTGCAGTCCATGGGGTCGCAAAGAGTTGGACACAACTGAGCAACCAAACCGAACAGAATTATATATTAGGAGCAACTGCTTCCTGTTGTCTCTGACAAATCTCAGGAGCCAAGAACAACATCATCAGTGTCCAACCACCTATACAGGACACTCCAAGAGACGATGAGAATGCCCATGTCAAGGGCTCAGCAGGCGGGATTCAGGACACTGGCTCCTCCCCAATTATCACATAAATGTTTTCATGTCTTAACATTCAATTTTTAAAAAGAGAGTAGAGATGAGAGTAGCTGCCAGGTTTTGTTTGGAGGGAATTGTCAGGGTGCCCTCAATTGTCCATTTGTCCCTATGGGAGGCTGCTCCTTGAGTCTGTCCAGGTCAGAAAGAGAAACAGAACAACAGGATATGGAGAGAGAGACAGAAAGAGAGAGCTTGAGAGAGAGATTTATTTTAAGAAACTGGCTCCCACAACTGTGGAGGCTTGCTGAGTCAAAAATCTGCAGGGCGGGCCAGCAGTTGGGGATTACTGCTGTCATTTGAGCCCATAGTCCATCTGCTGGCACAATTCCTTTTTGCTTGGGTGAGGTTAGTCTTTTTTCTATTAAGAACTTCCACACGTTGGATGATGAGACACATTCACATTAAGGAGGTTCATCTGCTTAACTCAAAGTCTGCTAGTTTAAGTGTTACTCTCATCTTGGAAGCACCTTCTTGGGAGAAAAGCTCTGACAAACCTAGACAGCATATTAAAAAGCAGAGACATTACTTTGCCAACAAAGGTCCACAGTGTCAAAGTATGATTTTTCCAGTAGTCATGTATGGATGTGAAAGTTGGACCATAAAGAAAGCTGAGTGCCAAAGAATTGATGCTTTTGAACTGTGATGTTGGAGAAGACTCTTGAGAGTCCCTTGGACTGCAAGGAGTCAAACCAGTCAATCCTAAAGGAAATCAGTCCTGAATATTCACTGGAAGGACTAATGCTGAGGCTTAAGCTCCAATTCCTTGGTCACTTGATGTGAAGTACTGACTCATAAGACCCTGATGCTGGGAAAGATTGAAGGCAGGAGGAGAAGGGGATGACAGAGGATGAGATGGTTGGATGGCATGCATGACTCTATGGAAATTAGTTTCAGCAAGCTCCAGGAGTTGGTGATGGACAGGGAAACCTGGCATGCTGCACTCCATAGGGTTGCAGAGTTGGACACGACTGAGTGACTGAACTGAACTGAACTGAAAAAACACCTTCACAGAAACATCCAGAATAACATTTGACCAAATATCTAGGCATCGTGTCCCAGGAAAGTTGATACACCAAATTAACCAACACACTTCTCACTTTGACCCTGGTGAGAGGGGTTTCAAGAGGTTGTGGGGGAGAGGGGTCTTAGAAATCTCAAATGTGGGAGATACAAGGGGTGAAACATCTCGAGATGAGCTGGCTGGCAGCCTGCATGGGAGGTGAGGGGAGAGGGCTGGGTAGGGGGTTATCTACACCAAAGGCAGGGAGAGGTGTGTGTTTTCTTAGAATCAAGTGTGGACCCCAAGGAAAGGAACCACCTCTGAACCACTTTGAAAAGGACTTCACCCAAAAGGCTGCATGCTAGGGTCCAGGTGAATCTTGGCAGGAAGTGGCTATAGAAACTTGGAGAGTCATGAGTGACCAGCTTGAGAGCTTTGTACGTGCCCAAGAACTGCAGTCAGAGACCACCTCCCCACTAACATGGCATGTCTGAGGAGCCCCCAAAAGCTTTGGAGACCCAAAATGCAGTTAGAGAAGACAGCATGAAGCAGAGGTTTCACAAGAGGCCTGGATGGGTGGAAGGAGTTGGAGTTCTGAAAGAGTTTTCAGATGCACTTTTTATACCCAGCAAAAGAAGCCATCTGTTTATAAGCCAAGAGTGACCAGAAAAGCTTTGCACGTGGTCTGCCTGAAATTTCACCCAAGGCTGGGCAGGCAGTTCCAACCCACAGAGCAGGCTGAAGTGGGGAGTCAAGGGGGAGAGGAGAGCCCTTCCTGTCTGCCTCCCAGTGAGTCCAGCTTGGCCCACAGAGGTCACCTCTGTTCCTTCTGTCTTGGGCTTCATGAGGACAGAGGTTTCGGAGAGCGTATCCAGGTCAGTCTCAGGAGACCCCCTGTGACCCTTGTTTCTATTATGTTTTCTGAGCCAGATTTCTACGGCCAGGTAGGTCATCATGTACCTGTAATGGAAAAGTTTTCTAGACAAAAACTTCTTGATGGGCTGTCAGGCTTCCACAGCTCTGAGTTGCCACTTTTATGTAAAGTTCTAGATATGAATTGCTCCTGGGAAACACTACCATTCAACAGCTAATGAGCCGCCACGTCAATATTTGCTTGACACGCGATGTCTGGGGTACCGTTCCGTGTGCTATTCTTCCTCCCCTGCTCACTCTTCATTTCACTGGCACCTTGGCTTTCCAAGGCTCAGCTCTTTATTTTTGTAAAGTAGTTTGGTCTCTGCCACCCCCCATCTCTCGGTGTCCCTATCTTTGTATAGTGTGTCCTTCATATAAAGCGCCGTGTTTGACTCTGAGCATCTCTTGGTCAGTTTCCATGGTCACTTTCCCAATGCTGTTAACCATCCATTCCTGTTAAATTCCAGAGTACCCTCTGCTCTAAGAAAGAAAAATAATCTCTGACTCTTTGGTAATTTGTGCATGTAGATGCAAGCTTCTGATCTAAATTTGAACCCCTTCAAAATTTTTTTTAAAAAAGAACTCTACAATGTGCAAAGACTGGAAGCAATTGAAGAAGGACTCGAATGTTATCTCATGCTGGGCCCCAAATATTTTAGCTCCTCTTTTTTGTAATTGCCATTATAGTAAATGCTTTCATAAAGGCATTTTTAATGGTACTTATTAAAATAAATTTTACATTACAACAAAATATACAGTTCTTGGGTATACAGCTTAATGAATGCATCAGCTCGGGCTGCCATAACAAAATACCATGTACTGGGTACTTAGACCACAGAAATTGGTTTCTCACAGTTCTGGAGGCAGAAGCCCTAGATTAGGGCACCAGTATGGTTGGGTTCGCGGAGGACTCTCTCCCTGGCTTGCAGACAGCCGCCTTCTTGCTGTGTCCTCACATCGTGGGAGGGAGAAAGTGAGTTCTGGTCTTTTCCCCTTCATGGGAGCCCCACCTTCCCAAAGACGCCCTCTCCAAATACCATCACAGTGGGAGTCAAGGCTTCAACATAAAAATTTGGGGTAGAGGTGGTGGATTACAATTCAGTCCATAGCCATGAATGTTTACACACGTATACACCCCCTTGACCATGAACCAGGCCAAGATCTGGAACAGTAGGCATGAAGCTAAGACCCTTTTCCTGTTAATAACCATCCCTTCTTAGTCAGAAACATCTTCTGGTTTCCAGCACTATTAGATTAATTTTGCTGGCTCCTGAACTTCATAAAAATAGGATCATACATTATGTCATCCTGATGTTTCTCTCACTTGGCTCAACATATCTGAGATTCATATTTGTGTGTGTGTGTATGTGTGTGTATAAGACTGTTCTTTTATTGCTGAGAACTATTACCACAATCTGTTTATCCATCCTTCTGTTAATGAATATTTGGAGTGCTTCTAGTTTTTGACTATTACAAAGTTGCTATGAATGTTCCTAGAAATGTCTTTTTATGGATGTATATACTCATTTCTCCAGAGTGTGTCCCCAGAAGTGGAAGTGTTGGGTCTTAGGATAGGTGTTAATATGTGTTAACATTAACGTTGGTGGCTCAGACAGTAAAGAATCTGCCTGCAGGAATCTCTGCAGGAGACCTGGGTTTGATCTCTAGGTCAGGAAGATCCCCTAGAGACTAGAATGGCTACCCACTCCAGTATTATTGCCTGGAGAATCCCGTGGACAGAGTAGCTGAGCAGGCTACAGTCCATGGGGTCAAAAAGAATCAGACACGACTGAGCGACTAAGCATGCACATAACATTAGTAGTTAACGTTATTAGAGACAGCCGAGTAATTGTTCAAAATGACTGACTGACTATTTTATACTCCTATCAGCAAGATATCAAAGTTCTGGTTGCTCTAGAGTCTCACCAGTGCTTGGAATGGTCAGTCTTTGTAACTGTATCCACTCTAATACACTGTGGTTTCTCACTGTGGTTTTAACTTTTATTTCCCCTGATGACTCACGATGCTGTATGTTTGTTGGCCATTCATGTATCTTCTTATGTGAAGTTCTTGTTCAAGTCTTTGGCCCATTTATTATTATTTCTTAATTTGTTGGATACTTTATACTTCTTGACCACAAGCTCTTGATCAGATAAATGAATTGCAAATACGTTCTACTAGTCTGTGGCTTGTCTTTTAATTGTCCTGTTTTTTAAAGAGCAGACATTTTCACAACTAACTTATCATTTTTTTCTTTTATTGTTTGTCCTTTTCTATTCTAAGAAAGATTTTAGTACTTCAGAGATATTCTCCTATGCTTTTCTTATGGATGTTTTATACTTTAACATTTAGGTCTACGGTCCATATGGATATTCAGTTGCTCTGGCATCATTTATTTAAAAGAACTCCTGGGCTCTCCCGCTGAATTGCTGTCGTGTTTTCTCTGGTTTTGATTTTGCTTTTCCAAAAATCCACTGACTGTAGACACATGGGTCTTCTCTGGACTTTTATTCTGTTTCATTAATCTAATTGTCTCTCCTTATGCCAATGTTACACTGTCTTAGATACTGTAGCTTTATGATAAATTTTAAAATCTGGTAGAGTAAACCCTCCTACTTTATTCTTTTTTAAGATTGTCTTGGCTATTTTAAGTTGTTCACATTTCCATATAAATTTTAGAATCAGTTCGTCAATTTATCTTCTGAAAAAAAGTCTGCTAGGATTTTGGTTAAGATTACATTATCTCTATAGATAAATTTGGAGATTATTGACACCTGAAGATTGAACAATTTAAGGTACCAATCAATGACCATGTCCTAATTTTCCATTTATCTAGGTACTCTTTAAGTTAATCCAGCAATAACTTTATAGTTTACTACAGAAGATTTGTACATATTTTATTTATATTTGTTCCTAAGTATTGAATAATTTTGATCCTATTTTAAATGCTTGTGTTTTGCAATTTAATTTTTCAATTGTTTCAGTAGTATGGGGCTTCCCTTGTGGCTCAGCTGGTAAAGAATCCGTCTGTAATGCGGGAGACGTGGGTTCGATTCCTGAGTTGGGACGATCCCTTGGAGAAGGGAAAGGCTACCCATTCCAGTATTCTTGCCTGGAGAATTCCATGGACAATCCATGGGATCACAAAGAGTCAGACACGACTGAGTGACTTTCACTTCCACTTTTAGTAGTATGCTGCTGCTGCTGCTAAGCCGCTTCAGTCATGTCCGACTCTGTACGACCCCAGAGATGGCAGCCCACCAGGCTCTGCTGTCCCTCGGATTCTCCAGGCAAGAACACTGGAGTGGGTTGCCATTCCTTTCTCCAATGCAACATAAATGCAATTAACCTCTGCGCGTTCACTCAGTACCCTGTGACCCTAACTAAGGTCACCTGTAGCTCTGTTGTCTATTCCTTTGGATTCTCCATGCACCCAATCCCGCCTTCTGTGAATAAAGACGGTTTTAATCCTTTCTTTCCAATCATCATGACTTCTGTGTGTTTTTCCCATCTTATTACACTTGTGAGGAATTCCAAGTGGTATTGAAAGAAGTGGTGGGAGCAGGAATCCTTGTCTCATCCTTTGGTCACAGTTGCTTTGATTGCAAAGATTAGAGCCACACAAATTTGTTCAAGTGAAAGGGGCACATGGTAAGGATGCTGGAAGCTCAAAGAATCCAAGTACAAGAGGTGAAACCCAACTGTATCGGAAGGGAAATGCCATCAGGAGAGCCGCTTCCTCCTCTCCTCAGGGTCCCGGGGCCGGCTGCTTCCGCTCTGTGGACTGCTTTATTCTCCTGCCCTCTCCTCAGACCACCTTCTCTTGCTTGTCACCTTGCGTATGACCCAAAATGGCAGCCATAGCTGATATGACCTTTCAACTTGGCTCTCCACAGCCGGTGGGGACTTTTGGATCTCTAAGAAAGAATTTCGAAGGGAAACAATCTGATTAGCCATCTTGGGGCCAGGTGTTTAGCTCTGGGCCAATCAGCTAAAAAAAAAAAAAAAAAAAAAAGAGGCAGGATTAATGAGGTCACTCCCACTTCAGAGGGACCTGTGTCGGGGAGACTCTTTGAGAAGTGTGTGAAGGAGAGCCAGGCACCCAAAACGTGTCTCATGTAGTTACAGTCTAGGTCTCCCACATGAGGGAATGCCCAAGGGACTTGGCTGAAGTGGGAAGTGGAAGAATGGAAATCAGAGCAGTAGGGGCTGAAAGCTGGAAGAGAGGGCTACTGTCTTCTGAGACTCGGATGGCCAAGGAACCAGTGCTCCATGTCCTGGAAGTATGTTCTTCTTAGTGGTCAGTGCCTGTCCCCAGAGGTTCTAGAATTGTCCGCTGCTCACCCGGTGGTGTGCTGTGAGTTCTCCTCCACACGACCACAAGCAGGGGTACTGGTGGGCAGTGCAGCAGGAGGGGAACACAGTTACTATAGACGTGCTAGAAACAGGAATACCGGAATGGAACTAATCTCTATTGAGGGTTTTTATGCACGTGAGTTTGGCTGAACTCCTGGAGTTGGTGATGGACAGGGAGGCCTGGCGTGCTGCGATTCATGGGGTCGCAAAGAGTTGGACACGACTGAGCGACTGAACTGAACTGATGTGTATTATCACTTTAAAGTCTCTTATGTTATTCCCATTTTACAGATTAGAAAACTAAGACTCAAAGTTAGTAACTAGCCTGAGGTTGCACAGCTAGTAAGACAGCCAGACCATCAATCAAAGGCTTAGACTCCACACCCCACATTCTCCCTCCCCCCAGGCTGCCCCGATAGAGGTATTGCAGGATAAACTAGGCCGTGCAAGGGAGGGTGTTACTGCTGAAATGCCCACAGTGGACAAAGCCCTAAGGTACTCCCAGTTCATCACCAGATTGGTCTCTTAGAAGTCCTCTCAAGCCAAGATGTTATAAGTTGGGTCTTTATTATAGATGCAATGTCCCAGAAATCACTTCATATCACAAAATCACCAAATTGATAAATATAGATACACACATATGAGAAAAGGATAGAATGCAAACATGTGCTTTTTATGAATTGACATTTCTATATAAAATTACGTTATAAAATTTCACATAGGGTAATTTTTCTGCATGAACTGGGCAGGCTGATGCTTCTTAAAATATTTGTCCACTGACCTTCCTAGTGAAGACATGTTTGTCTATTCCTGGCAATGACCTGAGGGAACTGCAGAAGTTTCTAATTGTTCCAAGGATGGTCAGCCTGCATTAAGCATTAGATTCACCCCAGGGCTTACACTTAGGGGGCAGCCAAGGACATCCTCACTAAGCATTAACAGCTCTGCTCTAGTCGGTCCAGCCAAACCTTCCTAATTATTAAATATTGTGACAAGATTCCCTGGATCCAGCTCCAGAACGACCATTGCATGAAATCCCTCACTGCCATTAAAGACTCATGCATGAAAAGACACATGTACCCCAGCATTCACTGCAGCGCTATTTACAGTAGCCAGGACATGGAAGCAACCCAGATGCCCAACAACAGATGAATGGATAAAGAAGGTGTGGTACACATACATGATGGAATATTATTCAGCCACAAAAAGAATGAACCTGGGTCAGTTGTAGTGAGGTGGGTGAACCTAGAGCCTGCTATACAGAGTGAAGTAAATCATAAAGAGAAATACAAATCTCGTAGACTAACACATGTATATGGAATCTAGAAAAACGGTGCGGATGAACCTATTTGCAGGGAAGGACTGGCGATGCAGATGCAGAGAACGGCCGAGGAAGGCGAGAGTGGGACGAATGGAGAAAGTGGCCTTGACGTGTACACACTATCACGTGCCAAATAGCTAGCTGGTGGGAAGTTGCTGTGTAACACAAGGAGCCCAGACGGGTGCCCTGTGATGACCTAGAAAGGTGGGCTGGGGGAAGAGCAGGGAAGCTCAAGAGGGAGGTGATGTATGCATACTTATGGTTGATGGTGCTTCCCTGGTGGCTCAGAGGTTAAAGCGTCTGCCTGCAATGTGGGAGACCCAGGTTCGATCCCTGGGTGGGGAAGATCCCCTGGAGAAGGAAATGGCAACCCACTCCAGTATTCTTGCTTGGGGAATCCCATAGATGGAGGAGCCTGGTGGGCTATAGTCCACGAAGTCGCAAAGAGTCGGACACAACTGAGCAACTTCACTTTACTTCCACTTTACTTTGCGGCAGAAACCAAAGCAACATTGTAAAGCAATTTCCCTCCAATTAAAAAATAAATAAATAAGATTTCTCATCAGTAGGGAAAGAAAAAGAAAAGACTCATGAGTCTTTGAATGCTGATATGAGACAAGGACCAGTTTCCATATAGGGAACTGTACACATTTCCATGGAAATATAGAAGTTCCATGTATTGTAACCCTGGGGGCAGCTTGTCAGATGTTCATAAATGCTAGTTCAGGTTGTCACTAGCAGAGTCTCACAGTCTTTACAATCTGTAAACACAAGAAACAAATGCCGAGTCATTGCAGGTTGGGGGGCTGCCTCTTTGATTCAAAGAAGCCGTTTTGGGGTTTGCCATTAGTCAATCATTTGTGACAACACAGATCTGAAGAAATGCAGCCTGACTCGAATCAGCCTCCAGAGCTACCAATTTAGAAGAAACACAGGAGAAAGAGACGCCAGTGAAACACACTGCAGTCACAATCGACAGAATCCAGGCAGGACGGATGACCCAATTTCTCAACCAAGTACAAGCAGAAAACAAAAGTGAGGTAGCGATCCAAAGGTTTTCAGGCAACATCAACCAATTGCAACACGCAAACCTTTCTTGAATCCTGTTTCAAACAAACACATTTTGCCTTTTCTTGAGGGAAAGTTTCAAAGACAATCAGGGAAATTTGAACTCAGATCGGATGTTTGATGATGCTGTGCTCAGTCACTCAGGCATGTCTGACTCTTCGCCAGCCCATGGACTGCAGCCTGCCAGGCTCCTCTGTCCATGGATTTCTCCAGGCAGGAATACTGGAGTGGGTTGCCATTTCCTCCTCCAGGGGATCTTCCCCACCCAGGGACTGAACCTGAGTCTCCTCCATCTCCTGAATTATAGGCAGATTCTTTACCTGCTGCGCCATGGGGAAAGCCCCTTGATGATGCTAAGAAATTGAAAATTTTTAAAGGCATGTTAAAGGTACGAGGGCTATTTTTAAAGTCCTTTTCTTTTAGAGATATACTCTGAAATATTTTGGACGAAATGATAAGATATCTGGGACTTGCTTCAAAATCACGCAGGCCCAGGAAGGCGTGGGGAGGAATAAAGATGGAAGAAGATAAGCCATGAGTCTTTAAGAACTGCTGAGCTGGTGAGGGGAGTTCATTATGCTTTTCTGTCTGCTTTAGTATATGTTTGAGATTTTCCATAATAAAAAGCTGGCTTTTATTATATTTTTGAGAGCTTATTTTTTAAAAAATAAATAAATAAATAAAAAGGGCTTCCAGATGTTCAAGCTGGATTTAGAAAAGGCAGAGGAACCAGAGATCAAATTGCCAACATCCGTTGGATCATCAAAAAAGCAAGAGAGTTCCAGAAAAACATCTACTTCAGCTTTATTGACTACGGCAAAGCCTTTGACTCTGTGGATCACAACAAACTGTGGAAAATTCTTAAAGAGATGGTAATACCAGACCATGCCTGGTAACACCTGACCTGCCTCCTGAGAAATCTGTATGCAGGTTAAGAAGCAAGTCAAAACTGGACATGGACCAACAGATTGGTTCCAAGTCGGGAAAGGACTACATTAAGGCTGTATATTGTCACCTTGCTTAGTTAACTTACATGCAGAATACATCATGCGAAACACCAGGCTGGATGAAGCACAAGCTAGAATCAAGATTGCAGGGAGAAATATCGACAATCTCCTATACATAGATGACCCCACCCTTATGGCAGAAAGCAAAGAAGAACTAAAGAGCCTCTTGATGAAAGTGAAAGAGGAGAGTGAAAAAGTTGGCTTAAAACTCAACATTCAGGAAACTAAGATCATGGCATCACTTCCTGGCAAATAGATGGGGAAACAATGGAAACAGTGACAGACTTTGTTTTTTGGGGCTCCAAATTCACTGCAGATGGTGACTGCAGCCATGAAATTAAAAGACTCTTGCTCCTTGGAAGAAAAGCTATGACCAACCAAGACAGCATATTAAAAAGCAGAGACATTACTTTGCCAACAAAAGTCTGTGCAGTCAAAGCTATGCTTTTTCCAGTGGTCATGTATGGATGTGAGAATTGGACTATAAAGAAAGCTGAGTGCTGAAGAACTGATGCTTCCCAACTGTGGTGTTAGAGAAGACTCTTGAGAGTCCCTTGGACTGCAAGGAAATCAAACCAGTCAATTCTAAAGGAAATCAACCCTGAATATTTATTGGAAGGACTGATGCTGAAGCTGAAACTCCAATGCTTTGGCCATGGGAAGGACTGACTCATTGTAAGCAAAGAAGAACTAAAGAGCCTCTTGATGAAAGTGAAAGAGGAGAGTGAAAAAGTTGGATTAAAACTCAACATTCAGGAAACTAAGATCATGGCATCACTTCCTGGCAAATAGATGGGGAAACAATGGAAACAGTGACAGACTTTGTTTTTTGGGGCTCCAAATTCACTGCAGATGGTGACTGCAGCCATGAAATTAAAAGACTCTTGCTCCTTGGAAGAAAAGCTATGACCAACCAAGACAGCATATTAAAAAGCAGAGACATTACTTTGCCAACAAAAGTCTGTGCAGTCAAAGCTATGCTTTTTCCAGTGGTCATGTATGGATGTGAGAATTGGACTATAAAGAAAGCTGAGTGCTGAAGAACTGATGCTTCCCAACTGTGGTGTTAGAGAAGACTCTTGAGAGTCCCTTGGACTGCAAGGAAATCAAACCAGTCAATTCTAAAGGAAATCAACCCTGAATATTTATTGGAAGGACTGATGCTGAAGCTGAAACTCCAATGCTTTGGCCATGGGAAGGACTGACTCATTGGAAAAGACCCTGATGCTGGGAAAGATTTAGGGCAAAAGGAGAAAGGGACAACAGAGGATGAGATGGTTGGATGACATCACTGACTCAATGGATGTGAGTTTGAGCAAGCTCCGAGAGTTGGTGATGGACAGGGAGGCCTGGCGTGCTGCAGGCCATGGGGTCACAAAGAGTCAGACACAACTGAGCAACTGAACTGAGCTGCACTGGATGTAGAGAGACCCTTCAGCCCCCACTCCCATCCCCCTGCCTCTGTCCCGCTCTCCAGGAGGTTGGGCAGAATCACCAGCTGCCACCACTGATCATGGTGGCCTGGGGGCTGTTGACAGACACAACACAACTGAGCACTTAGCAGCAGCAGCAGGGGGCATCGACCATAGGCTCCCTGAAAGCTGGACCATGCCAAGTTTCATTCCCCCTGAGCACTTAGCACATGGCTGACCACCAGAAGCACTCAGTATTTGCAGAGGCAGGGAGGCTCCCTGGGCAGAGGTTGCAGCCTGGGAACTTGACAAAGCCTTAAAGGCACACTTGCGCAGACTACCGCAGCAGGGGCCCAGGACTGCACCAACCAAGGTTCTCACAAAGTCAGGTCATGATGTCGCCGGGATGGGTAAATACAGCCCGTGGGAAGACAGCAGCCCTAACGTGGAGGGGTTTGCCTGCTCAGACGCCTTTTGGAGGTAACCCACTTTTCCAGCTCCCCCAGAAGAACAGGAGGCCCAGTACCCTCAGCAACAAGAATGCAAACAGAGCATCGGCAGGTAACTTCCACTCCAGCCCCCCTCCACCTGGGCACTGGCTAAGCCCTGGCAGTACCATGAATGTGAACATCAGCTGTGCAACATGAACAAAGGACAGGGACACACTCGAAAGGATCTCAGGCCACTTGGACATGGTGACTGGAGAGGTTGAGATGTTCTATCTCCAAAATCGTTTCTATTCTTACACTATCTCAGAACAAATATAACTGTGACTTATGTTTCACAGTTTAGGCAGCTAATTTCATATACTTCTGACAGCTCTATCTTATTTTCAGCTTCTCGCACCATTTTTTCTCTCTGGGAGGGTGAAGGAGCTTATTTCTCACCTCCCTACCGGGCCTTGACATGGGCTGTGGGGCCAGCGGCTCTTTTAGGATGACCTTGGGGCGGGTGTGACCCCTAGCTCTCCCCACTCCTGCTCAGCCTCGAGGAGACTAGACACAGGCTCGAGAACTTGCAAGGACTCATATCTTAAGGGGTTAAAATGACAGTCTCAGACTTGTTAACTTTTAACATTTGAATTAATAGTAATAATAATAGGCATTGGACTGAGCTTGATGCGTGGATTTTACCTACATAATTATGTCTTCGGTGTTTTTAACTGTTGTTCAGTCGCCAAGCTGCGTCCTCCTCTCTGCAACCCACACCAGGATTCCCTGTCCCTCACCATCTCCTGGAGTCTGCCCAAGTTCATGTCCATTGAGTCAGTGATGCCATCCAACCATCTCATCCTCTGTCATCCCCTTCTCCTCCTGTCTTCAATCTTTCNAACTGTTGTTCAGTCGCCAAGCTGCGTCCTCCTCTCTGCAACCCACACCAGGATTCCCTGTCCCTCACCATCTCCTGGAGTCTGCCCAAGTTCATGTCCATTGAGTCAGTGATGCCATCCAACCATCTCATCCTCTGTCATCCCCTTCTCCTCCTGTCTTCAATCTTTCCCAGTATCAGGGCCTTTTCCAATGAGTCAGCTTTTCGGATCAGGTGGCCAAAATATAGGAGCTTCAGCTTCAGCATCAGTCCTTCCAATCAGTATTCAAGGCTGATTTCCTTTAGGATGGACTGGTTTGATCTCCTTGTAGTCCAAGGGACTCTCGAGAGTCTTCTCCAGCACCACAGTTTGAAAGTAACAAACTGTTGACATTTTCCCATTTGGTAAAGTGTCCTTTTAGGGTTATTGGGCCTTAATTCAGTTATTCTAGTTTATTTCACCTATCATTCTTTAAATGTTTAGGCTTCCTTACTTTACCTTCCTTCTTGGGTGCATGTGTGGGCACTTCAGTCCTGTCTGACTCTCTGCAACACCAGGGAAGTGTAGCCCACCAGGCTCCTCTGTCCATGGGGTGCTCCAGGCAAGAACACTGGAGCAGACTGCCATGCCCGCCTCTTATCTTCCTTATTCTCCCTCTATTTAAATCACCTTTTAAATGTTTTCTTTTTGCATTTTACCTTTTTGGTTATTTCCATTATTAAAATTCAGGGCTTCTGACTTTGCTTTACTATCAATTCCTTCCCTCCCCCCACCCCATTTTGTTTTTATTTTACTATTTAAATCCCTAAGCTTTTGAGGATTTGTAGGTTTTAACTTATTATTTCTTGTTTCTTTTAAATCTATTGATATAATCCTTTATAAGTCCTTTTATTTAGTTTGCTTGGCTACTTACAACAACTTCTCAGTAACCTAATGTTGATCTTAAATTATTTTTTTAGTGGTTCTATCCCCTGAGCGTAATGTGAATTATTCTGTTTCTTTTGTTGCACCAATCCTGTATCTTATGAGTTGTACTTTCTCTAATTCTTTGAATTCCTAATTTCTTAAATTTTACCTCCTGGCCTGGCCTCAGGGAGGATGTGTCTCCATCGTTTACTAGATGTGACCTTAGGCAAGTTATTCAGGCTTGCCTTGACTCAGCTCATGCACCTTTAAACTGGGGATGATAGCAATGGAGGTGTTACGAAGAAAAGTAAAGTGCTGAGAACGATGGGCAATACCCATTATTACTCATCAAGGATTTACAAGTGCTCTAAATTTAGGGCCTTTGCTGCTCCCCCAGCCATCATGCTGCCTGGATTCTTTCTATTCATTCTTCCGGTCTCACTTAGCTTCTTCCAGAAAGCCTTCCCTGACCGCCCTCCCCCCCCGCCTTCACACTTCCTCACACTTCCCGCCACAGGCTGCATTAGAAGCTTCCCTCTCACGCTCCCGTAGCACCATGTACTATCCCCATCATATTTATTTCCTGGTGACTTATCATTTCTATCAGATGATGCTTTGATCATGGTCATATCCCTAGGCCTAAGATAGTTGATAAATGAATGAAGTGGATGTTTGCCTCCCCGTCATGGATTTGAGAATGAAGTGTCTCTTGTCTGAGGAGCCATTCACGCTGTCGTCTATGGAACACCCTGGTGTTGGGCAGCGCACAGCCTGAGCTGCTGCGCGTGACAGCCCTGAGCACAAAATCACCAGTTGCCTTCATAGGCGATCTGTTCTGTTATCCATACATTGGCACAAAGAATGAATCATTTTTATGGTTAACTGCTTTAAAACAAAAATCATTACTCTTGGCAGATGCTTCACCCCTGCAAGCCAGAGGAACCTATTATTTATGTGTTCATTCATGTAATGAATATTTATTAAGCACCTCCACTGTTTTGAGTGCCGCTTTTTATCAGAAAACTCCGTTTTTGGTACCTCAGGGACACATGTAGCAACCACTTCCCTGGAAATGTCCCAGAAAACCTCAGTGCCCTAAAGCCCACGGTCCAGGAGGCTATTGTTGAGCTTTAGCTGTGTGGCTCTGATGCATTCCTTGGAAAGGTTTCTGGATGCTTGGAAAGGTTTCTAGACCCCAATCACCTCAGGTCATGCTCTGTGGAAAGAACTGAGCTTGACTACATGACCTGAAGGCAACACACAACAGCTTTTCCCGGGGAGATCCTGGCTGTTGGCAGATCGCTGAGAAGTCTGTGCCACTTAATTCTCATAAAAGGATGTATGTCAATGATCCTCTGGCCTGATTTCTTACTGCCTGTTCCTCACTCATTCATTTGAGTATGTTGACTGTGTAGAAATAGCAGTCACAGATTTAAACCACCAATATTGAGAGGTAGATACACTAATCCCTTTTTAAAGCTAGGTTGATAAAGTCAATTGATTATATTGCCAAAATTTCACAGCAAAAAGATGGCAAAGTTAGAAAATACAACCCCCCAAAATGTTGTTTTGTGAATAATACTATTTTCTTGTAGAAAATGATATATGAAGTTAACTAATCTACTATGGGATTTTCCAGGCAAGAGTACTGGAGTGGGTTGCCATTTCCTTCTCCATGGAAAAACATAGTAATCAGTAAAAAGTTACTAGATGTAATGAGAGATCATCTCCCAGAATTTATACTGAAATTTATGTTGGCTGGTATAAAAAAAGAAAAGCAAATACCACGCAGCAGAAAAGTTTCTGAAATTTAATAAGTATTACCCTGCTCTACAGGCTTCCCAGGTGGCGCTAGTGGTTACGAACACACTTGCCAATGCAGGAGACAGATGTAAAGATGGGGGTTCGATCCCTGGGTCGGGGAGATGCCCTGGAGAAGGGAAAGGCAAGGCCCTCCAGTATTATTGCCTGGAGAATCCCATAGACAGAGGAACCTGGCAGGTGACATTCCATGGGGTCGCAAAGAGTCGGACACGACAGAGAAACTAACACACACCCTACCTACAGAGTCACGAGAAAACAATGAAAGAACGTACGGAAAATATTTAAAACAGTGCTTGCCACATAGTAGGTCTTTGATAAATATCTGTCAGAGCTTGAACAGCTTGAATTTCCTCTGTAATTCTTAAACGTATTAACAATTCTTGCATTACCTGGTTCTTATGTATTGTCCTTGGATTTCTATTCCTATCTCCAGTTTCCATTAGCATGACTCTGGCCTTATTTTTAAAGATCTGCCTTAGTTACCATGCAGAGCACACGTAATCCAGGTCTTTGCCTGAGGCGTGAGCCCCAGCCTCTCACCCAGGATTTTAGTTCCTCAACCAGGGCTCAAACCCATGGCCCCTGCAGTGGAAGCTTACAGTCATAACCACTGGACCACCAGGGAAGTGCCCCCCATGGATCCTTGTAAGAAAGATGACTTGCTTGACCATATCGCTGTTGTCAGTGTGACGGGAAATTTTGAGTGGCAGTTTTTCTTGGTATCTCCTTTTTAAAAATTGAAGTATAGCTGATTGACAATACTAGTTTTACTGGATTGGGTAGTCGTTCCCTTCTCCAGGGAATCTTCCAGAGCCCTCCTGGAGGCCACTGAAGGTTTTGCGGCCATTTCATCCCCTGGTAACCTGGGTTTCGTCCCTGGAGGGTGCCAGGCCCTCACAGGCTTTCACTTCTTCACCTTTCAACTCTAGGAGCAGAGCCTCCACTAAGCCTCTCCTCAGCGTCCTGCCTCTGGCTCATCTTACAAGATAAGTCAGCCACTGAAAGACACTTACTGTGTGCTTTCACTCGTGAGACATCTAAAAAATAAACAAACCAACAAAACAGAAACAGACTTACAGATACAGAGAGCAAAGTGGTGGCTGTCAGTGGGAAGAGAGGGAGGGACAAGATGGGGGAGGGGGATAGAGACACAAACTGCTGGGTATAAAGAAGTAAGGCACAAGGACGTCATGTGCAGGTCAGGGAACATGGCCGATGTTTTAGAATAACTTTAACGGGGTCCAATGGAACATAATCTGTAAAAATATTGAATCACTATGTGGTCCATCTACCGGAGAAGGCAATAGCAAGCCACTCCAGTACTCTTGCCTAGAAAATCCCATGGATGGAGGAGCCTGGTAGGCTGCAGTCCATGGGGTCGCTAGGAGTCAGTCGCGAGTGAGCGACTTCACTTTCACTTTTCGCTTTCACACAATGGAGAAGGAAATGGCAACCCACTCCAGTGTTCTTGCCTGGAGAATCCCAGGGACGGGGGAGCCTGTTGGGCTGCCGTCTATGGGGTCGCACAGAGTCGGACACGACTGAAGCGACTTAGCAGCAGCAGCAGCAGCAGCATGTTGTCCATCTGGAACCGGGCTTCCCTGGTGGCTCAGATGGTAAAGAATCTGCCTGCAATGCAGGGTTCGATCCTTGGGTTGGGAAGATTCCCTGGAGAAGGGAACGACTACCCAATCCAGTAAAGCTAGTATTGTCAACCAGCTATACTTCAATTTTTAAAAAGGAGATACCAAGAAAAACTGCCACTCAAAATTTCCTGTCACACTGACAACAGCGATACGGTCAAGCAAGTCATCTTTCTTACAAGAATCCATGGGAGAGACTTCCCTGGTGGTCCAGTGGTTATGACGCTAAGTTTCCACTGCAGGGGCCATGGGTTTGAGCCCTGGTTGAGGAACTAAAATCCTACATGCTGCGTGGAGTAGCCAAATAAAAATTAATGCTTAAAAAATTAATTCGTGGGAGAGAGGACTTCTTTTGCCCATAAACAATGTACTGGGATTTCCACTGCACCGAAGGGAATGGGGCGGGGGTAGGTTATAGAGAGAAGAGAGTGAGTGACAGGGCCCTTGGCACCCTGGAGGCACCAAGAGCAGCAGCACGCAGCGCCCTGGAGAGAGCGTCAGGCCTCCCCCCACCCGGCTTTCTTTCTCTAACGTGGGTAATTGGCACTGTCGGCTTCCCAGATCCTGACACCACCAGTCACGCAACTACAAAACCTCTAAATTAAGATCTCGACTCCGTGCCTGCTCTATTTTGGCCAACTTTAATTAGTATGCCAGGAGTCAGGTCTTCCCAGGTTGCAGAGTCACGTGCCAGCCAAGACAAGGCCACCCGCCTGGCCTGGGGAGCGAGCTAAGAACCTGTGTTGTAAGCCAAAGAGGCGACATGCTGGATCTGGGCTCAAGGCGGAACACCAAATCACAGGTAGTGCATTTTACCGCAAGAGTCTGCTACATGGAAAGAGGGCCAGAGGCAGTGCCTGGGAGGGTGCACAAGTGGAAAACCCCGAGCTGCCTGAGGTAACTCCCAGCCCCCCGACAGGGCTAAAGGGCCAGCGGCTTCGGCAGGAAGGACCCGGTGTCTTTGTCTACTTCGGAACCCCTGCCTTGGCAATTATCAGACACAAAATAGAGCAGCAACACGGGTTGTCCTCAGAATTTCTGGCCAAAAGCTGAAGGAATGCAGTGGTACTCCACCTTCAAGACACCCAGTGACCCCACTGCCCAGTCCTCACGGCCTCCCATTGAATGTGGGCTGGACTTTGTGACCACTCCTAATGGATAGATGTGCGTAATGCCGCGTGAATTAGAGTCAAGGTCGTAGAAGGCAGCAAGTGGTATTCTCTCCCTCTCGTAGATCACTCGCTCTGGGGAAGCCATCTTCCACGTCATGGGGACACCAGGGAACCCAGCGCAAGGCCCACGGGCAGCAGCTGGACCTCCGCCTGTGAAAGAAGCCTAAAACCATGTGCTTCCTGGACCGAGGAAGTTCCCTGAGAGGATAAGTGTTGCTGTAGGCTGCAAAGTCACGGGGCCATTTGGTGCATGGCAATAGATAGCTTCCCTGTTGTCTCTGACAGTAAGGAATCTGCCTGCAATGTGAGAGAGCTGGGTTCGATACCAAGTTCGGAAGATCCCCTGGAGAAGGAACTGGCAACCCACTCCAGTACTTTTGCCTGGAGAATCCCATGCACAGAGAAGCCTGTGGGCTACAGTCCATGGGGTCACAAAAGAGTCGGACATGAATGTTCTGACTCTCTCTCTCTCTCTCTCTCTCTCTCACACACACACACACACACACACACACGATAGGTAACTTAACACATTTGAAACATTCTATAAACTGGGCTAGAAAGTAAATCCTATCCATATACAGGATATGCTGGGCAGAATGCTTGGCATCAGGTCCGTCTGACCCCATCTGCCTTTCTCCTGTTCCCCTGCCATCCAGGGGAATGTATGTACATAAACACCTACACACACAGAGTATCCTCACAGCCCTCAAGTAGCAACTGACACCAACATATAAAATTTCAGCTTTCTTGTGACCAAGGGGCAGTTCATGTCCCAGAGCCCCTCTGGAAGCAGCTGAGACTGAGGTTCAAGCTGCAACCCTTGAGCCTGGCATTTCATCTCCTTGCTTCTCGCCTCCCTCCCTCATATTTCCTAGGAGCTCTTCCTTAAGGGGGCTTCCCTGGAGGCTCGGAAGGTTAAGAATCTGCCTGCAACGCAGAAGACCCGAGTTCGATCCTGGGTCGGGAAGATCTCCCAAAGGAGGGCATGGCAGCCCGTTCCAGTATCCTTGCCTGGAGAATCCCAAGGACAGCGGAGCCTGGCGGGCTACAGTCCGTGGGGTCACAAAGAGTCGTACACGACTGAACACAACACACACACACATTTGTCAGCTCTTCTTCCTTTTTTCTGAAGCGTGCGGTGAAATCAATCATAGGTTAGTGAGAAAGAGAATGAACCAACAGACAAGGCAAAAGTCTGGTTTTGATGGTGACCGTTTCAGGACAAACTGTCTCAGACAAGGACAGGGGACAGAAGCAAGGGGACTTCCTGGAAGTGACCTGAGGTCACAGCAACCACCAGGAATAGGAGGCTCCCCGAGCCCCTCCTCGCCCACTTGGTCCTTGGACGGCCCGGGTCCAGGGACAGAGGTCTTGCCCTTTTGATCGTCCTTTCGGTAAAATTGGAATACAGCTCTCTAGCCTGACTGAAGGCAGGAGTTGGACCAAAAGACCCTGTGAGGCCCCTCTTTGCCTCCCGAGACCCTCACGTCCAGGCCTAAGACCCTGCCCCACCCTCCAGTGTGAGAGTGGAGTCAGGAATCCTGGGGAGGGGGGAGGGGGGAGGAGGGTAAAAAAAAAAAAAACTTATACAAACAAAACAGCTCACTGAACACACTAATCCATTGGAAAGCCATATTATCTTAAAAATTAAAACAAGCAAAAGATACGAAAAACATCACTGAACCAGGTTGGCTTTGCCCCACATGCAGCAAGTCAAAATGCTGAGACGCCAAGGTTTGCAGCAGGGAAAGGGTTTACACAGGAAAAGGGCAGGCCAAGGCGTGAGGGAAGCCTGGGGAGCCGGGGAGAGGAGACTGGGGGAGAGATTCAGGCATTGTCTTCCCGTGCAGGTGAAACCAAGCTACAGGCTTCTGCATGTTCAAAAATGGAGGCTCTAAGCACCATGTGAGGGTGGAGTTTTCGGCACTCTGATGTCGAAGGGTCTCCGAGTGAACACTTGCTGGTGCCTAGCTGGAAGGTCAGTGGTCCTAGCCCCTCTTTACCAGCCCAGCTGGAACTAGATGCAACTGACTCCAAGTTCCTGGAAAACAGCTCAGGCAAACATCTTATCGTTTAGGCTCAACCCCGTTCGGAAGACATGCAAATCTTAAAATGACCTTGATTCATAAAGGCAGGAGACGTGGATTTTACTAATGATTCCCCATGGTTTCAAAAAGATTATTCACAAAAGAAAATACAAAGCCATCGTAAATGCACACAAGAAACCAACTTCACTTGTAAAGAAAAAAAAAAAAGGCAAGACAGAGCATGATATCATTTTTCATGTACCACATTGGCAAATTGCTTAAAATTCAAATATTGAATACCAGAAAGGGTACAGAGAGAGACTCTGGTTGAGTATAAATTGGTATAACATTCTGTAATTTCATGTAATATGTGAAAAGCAATACAAATGCTCTTAAACTTTGACCAAGAGTCTCTCCTGAAAAAACAAATCAGAAATCGGATAAAGGTGTTTATCACTGAGCTATTCACAGTTCATTGTGTCAGATGAATGTTTCTTGAGTACCTACTAGGATCCAGGTTTTGCTCTAGGTACCAGGGGGTTGGCAGTGGACAGAAAACCACACGCTCTGCCTTCCTGGGGCTCACATTCCTGTGGAGCCGCCTTACGGCCACCTCACCTAGCAAAGGCCTTTATACCATGCCTAACTCAATATCCTATACCTTACATCGGATTGCATTTAAAATTGATGGTTAATACAGTTCTTTAAATCAAATGTGCTCTTTTCTCTAAGTACTTTTTTTCCTTTCCCCCAATTTTTTATAAAGAAAGAAATTTAACATACAGAAAAATGGAAACAAAAGTACAATGAACTCCCACGTATGCTTAACCTAGACCCTCTAAACTATTAACACCCAGCGTATTTGCATGCTCTTTCTCCCGCCTCTGTTTCCACTAAATCATGGGAAAGTAAATTGCAGGCATCAAACACTTCTCCCCTAAATACCCATCATAAAGCTTCTAGGAATAAAATTACTCTTCTACATAATCACGATGCCCTTCTCACACCTAAGAACATTCACAATCATTCCATAATCTAATAGCCAGTCAACATTCAAATTTCTTCCAATTTTCCCCCAAATATCTTTTTTTTTTTCTTGCCTTTGGGATATCAGTTCCCTGACCAAGGATTGAACCCAGGCCACCAAAGCGAAAGCACTGAGTCCTAACCGCTGGACTGCCAGGGGATTCTCCCCGAAAATGCCTTTTACAGCTGGGGTTTGTATTGTTGTTCAGTTGCTCGGTCGTGTCCGATTCTTTGCAACCCCGTGGACTGCAGCACCCCATGCTTCCCTGTCCTTCACAATCCCGGAGTCTTCTCAAACTCACATCCATTGAATCAGTGATGCCATCCAACCCTCTCATCCTCTGTTGCCCCCTTCTCCTCCTCCCCTCAACCTTTCCCAGAACCAGGGTCTTTTCCAAACCTGTGAATCAAGGTCTAATCAAATTTTGAGCACAGCGTTTGTCAGATGCTCCCTTTAGATTCCCATAATCTCAACAGTCTCCCCATTTTTCCCCATGACTGACTTTGTGAAAATCCAGGCTTATCAGCTGCAGAATGGCCTCCGCTGTGTCTTTGTCTGACTACATCCCCCTGCGGAGCTGTAACCTGTCCCTATACTCCTTGTATTCTCCAGCTCCGAGAGCCGGAGCTAGACACTGGTTAGACTCACGTTAAACATTTTCAGCAAGAATGCATCCAGGTGGTGTGTGCTTCAAACGGTACCCCATCCAGAGGCATTAATGTCCGCTGGCCTGCTATTCCTGATGCTAAATTTGAGCATTTGGTTAATTCAGATGCTGCCAGATTGCTCCAAAGTAAAGCTATAATTTTTTCCTTTTGCAACTAATAAGTTATCTGTAAAAGTGATAGCTTGAGACCATGTACATACCTTCTTTCCTTCACTCAGTGGCTTTTAACATCCATAATGATCCTTCCTGAATCAACCATTACATTGGGAATTGCAAAATGGGAATGTTCTTTTATTCCTCCTTCCTCTATTAATCGATATTCTTCAATGAAGAGGTCCTCTTCTTTGTTTTTTGTTTTATTTTGTTTTTGAGTTTTACTGTGAATTCTTGGTAATTATTTGTTTTTGTGGTTTAATTCAATACATCCATTGAATCTATTACTGTCTTATTTGCGCTGATGTCCAAACTGTCACAAATTTAGCCAGTAAAAGCCATTTAAGCTGGCTTTTATGTCCCATTGATATATTTCTTCATGTCCTTGAGCACTTCTTCATTATCTGACACAGGAAGATCTTAATCTAATTTCTACATCCCAGTCCTAGAGTCAGTCATTTCTCCAAGAAGTCCAAGTTCCCAAAAGGATTTTTAAAATGCAGAATAATATTTAGAAACCAAGATCTTTGGGCTCTATGTGCTCATTACTACTGGAAAGTCATTGCTACTACAGTCGACGGAACTATGAAACATGTGTGCCTGTGTGTGTATACACACTCATACCTGTGAGTTCACACAGACACCTTCAATTCCAGTCCGACACCCAGCATTCCTTCCCTCCCTCCCTATTCCATATGAGGCCCTCGGTTCTCAGCATCAGTGTATTTACTATAGGATAATGCTCTATTCTATGAACACACAAAAGAGGAATTTCACATATATTCTACTTGTACCATAACCAGTAACAAATCCCCCATATTAGTCTCCCAGTGCAGCTGCAACAAAGCACCACAAAGAGTGGCTTAAGAACAGCAGAACTCTGTTCTATCACAGTCTCGGAGACCACAAGTCCAAAATCAAGGCAGGGCCACACTCTCTGAAGGCTGCTGGGGAGAACCTGTCCCATGCCTCTCCCCTAGATTCTTGGGGGTGCTGGCCACACTTGGCATTCCTTGGCTGGCAGATGCATCGCTTCAGTTTCTGCCAGCATTTTCACACAGTGCTCTCCTGTCTACGTGTCTGTGTCTCTGTGCCCAGATTTCCCTCTTCTTAAGACACCAGTTACTGGATTAGGGCTCATCAGTATGACATCATCTTAAGGCCATGACATCTGCAAAGACCCTGCTTCCAAATCAAGTCACATTCAAGGTACCAGGCATTAGGATCTCAATATATCTTTTCAGGGGACACAACTCAATCCAGAACACCTACCAAGTAAAGTTTAAAATGTCTTTGCTCTTTTTTATTCCTAGAATAGATCTCAGTACCAGTACAAAGACAGAACACATTTTAAAAATTGCTTGAATTTTTTTCTCTCATTATGCTATCAATTTCATAATTTCTTAGGTTCATTTGTTTCAGTTCATTTTCAATTCTAGGATTTGATGCTCCCCCATATTTTTAATTTTTCAAAAATTATTTGAATATGTAAAACATCTACATGGTTATATATTCAAAACTACATAAAAAGTACACTCAGAAAGATCTTACTCTCTACCCTAACTCTGGAAATAACCTTCTTTACTAGTTTCTCTTTTTTCCTTCCTGTGCTTCCTATTTGGGACAGGGGTGTGGGGTGCAGTGGGGTGTATAATTATATGACTTCCTCTTCTTTAGTTCACAAATCGCACGCTGTCTTCCATACCTTGCTTCTTTCACCTAGCTCTGGAAATCACTCCATGCAGTTCAGAAACACTGTTCTCGTTCTCAGTTCTGCTTCATCCTTTGACTATACCATGGTGTATTCAGCCAACCTTCTTTGGATGGGTATGTAGATTGTTTCCAATATTTTGCTGTCAAAATAATGCCATGGAGAATGACCTTGTGCACATTTTGTTTCATATTTCAGGACATGTCTTCAGGGTAATTCTGAGAAATGGAATTGCTGGGTCAAAGGTATAATGCCTGTTGTTTTAGTCCAACCAGGCCCTTCTAACAAAATACCATAGAATGGGTGGTTTGTAAGCTGCAAACATTTATTTCTCACAGTTCTCAAGGCTGGGAAAGCCAAGACCAAGACAAGGGATCTCTCTAGGGTCTCTTTTATAAGGGCACTAATCTCATTGATGAGGACCCCACCCTCATGACCTAATCATCCTCCAAAAGCCCCACCTCCATCACTTTGGGGGTGAGGATTTCAGCACATGAATTTGTTGTTGTTGATCAGTCGCCCAGTGTGTCCAACTCTGCAACCCCATGGACTACAGTACCCCAAGCCTCCCTGTCCCTCACCATTGCCTGAAGTTTGCCTGAGTTCATGTCCCTTGCATCGGTGATGCCACACAGCCATCTCATCCTCTGATGCCCTCTTCTCCTTCTGCCCTCAATCTTTCCCAGCATCAGGAACTTTTCCATGAGTCAGCTATTTGCATCAGATGACCAGAATACTGGAGTTTCAGCTTTAGCATCAGTCCTTTCAAAGCGTATTCAGGGTTGATTTCCCTTAAGATTGACTGGTTTGATCTCCTTGCTCTCCAAGGAGGTACATCAACAGCATCTCCAAGGAGATACATCAACAGCATCTCCAAGGAGACTCTCAAGAGTCTTCTCCAGCACCACAGTTCAAAGGCATCAGTTCTTCAGTGCTCTGCCTTCTTAATGATCCATCTCTTACAACCGTAAATGACCACTGGGAAGACCATAACCTTGACTATATGGACCTTCGTCAGCAGAGTAACGTCTCTGCTTTTCAATGCACTATCTAGGTTGTCACAGATTTCCTGCCAAGAAGCAAATGTCTTCTGATCTCATGGTTGCAGTCATCATCCACAGTGATTTTACTGCCCAAGAAGAGGAAATCTGTTACAACTTCCACATTTCCCCTCTTATTTGCCGTGAAGTAATGGGGCTGGATACCATCTTAGTTTTTTTAATATTTAGTTTTAAGCCGGTTCTTTCACTCTCCTCTTTCACCCTCATCAAGAGGCTCTTTAGTTCCTTTTCACTTTCTGCCATTAGCATGGTATTATCTGCATATCTGATGCTGTTGATGTTTCTCCCGCCTGTCTTAATTTCAGCTTCAAATTCATTCAGCCTGGCATTTTTCATGATGTGCTCAGGGCATAGGTTAAACGATCAGAGTGACAGCAGACAGCCTCTCCTTTCTCAATCTTGAACCAATCAGTCATTCCATACAGGGTTCTAACTGTTGCTTCTTAACCTGCATACAGGTTTCTCAGGAGACAAGTAAGATGATCTGGTATTCCCACCTCTTTAATAACTTTCCACAGTTTATTATTACCCACACAGTTTCAAAGGCTTTGGCATAGTCAATGAAACAGAGGTTGATATTTTTCTGGAATTTCCTAGCTTCCTCTATGATTCAGCAAATGTTGGCAATTTGATCTCTGGTTCCTCTTCCTTTTCTAAACCCAGCTTGGACATCTGGACTTTCTTGGTTCACATAATGCTGAAACTTAGCTTGCAAGATTTTAAGCATGACCTTACTAGCATGGGAGATGAATGCAATTGTCCGACAGTTAGCACATTCTTTAGTACTACCCTTCTTGGGAATTGGGATGAGGATTAACCTTTTCCAGTCCTGTGGCCACTGCTGGGTCTTCCAGATTTGCTGACATATTGAATGCAACATCTTGATGGCATCATTCTTTAGGGTTTTGAATAGTTCTACTGGAATTCCTTTGCATTCACTAGTTTTATTAACAATAGTGCTTCCTAATCCCCACTTGACTTTGCTGTCCAGAATGTCTGGCTCTGAGTGGTTGACCACATCATCATAGTAATCCAGTTCATTTGGATCTTTTTTGTACAGTTCTTTCATGTATTTTTCCCATCTCTTCTTGATCTCTTCAGTGTCTACTAGTTTCTCTACCATTTATGTCCTTTATTGTGCCCATCTTTGGGCCAAAGCCTCCCTTGATATTTCTGATTTTCCTGAAGAGATCTCTAGATTTCCCCCTTCTGTTATTTTCTTCTAGTTTTATGTACTGTTCATTGAAGAAGGCCTTCTTGTCTCTCCATGCTGTTCTTTGGAAATCTATGCTTAGTTGGCTATACCATGTCCTTTCTCCCTGCTTTTCGCTTCTCTTCTTTCTTCAGCTATTTGTAAGGCCTCCTTAGATAACCACTTTGCCTTCTTGCTTTTCCTTTTCTTTGGAATGGTTTTGTTTGCTGCCTCCTGTACAGTATTACAGACCTCCATCCAAAGTTCTTCAGGCACACTGTTAACTAGATCTAATTCCCTGAATCTATTCATTATCTCCACTGCATATTCATAGGGGATTTGATTCAAGTCATTCCTGGCTGGCCTGGTCGTTTTCCCCACTTTCTTTAAGCCTGACTTTTGCTATGAGAAGTTGATGATCTGAGCCACAGTCAGCTCCAGGTCTTGTTTTTGCTGACTGTATACAGCTTCTCCATCCTCTTTGGATGGGTCTGTAGGGGGACACAAACAGTCTGGGGCTTCCCTGGTGCTGCTGCTGCTGCCGCCAAGTCGCTTCAGTCGTGTCTGACTCTGTGTGACCCCATAGATGGCAGCCCACCAGGCTCCGCCGCCCCTGGGATTCTCCAGGCAAGAATACTGGAGTGGGTTGCCATTTCTGTCTCCAATGCATGAAAGTTAAAAGTGAAAGTGAAGTCGCTTCGTTGTGTCCAACTCTTAGCGACCCCATGGACTGCAGCCTGCCAGGCTCCTCCGCCCATGGCATTTTCCAGGCAAGAATACTGGAGGGGGGTGCCATTGCCTTCTCCTTCCCTGGTGGCTCAGCAGTTTAAAAAAAAAAAATCTGCCTTCAATGCAAGAGACACAGGAGACGTGGTTTTTATTCCTGGATCAGGAAGATCCCCTGGAGTTGGACATGGCAATCCACTCCAGTATTCTTGCCAGGAAAATCCCATGGACAGAGGAGCCTGGTGGGCTACAGTTCATGGGGTCGCAAAGAGTAAGATAGGACTGAAGCAACTGAGCACACGCGCACACGCTTGGTCCATTGAACTTGTGTGGTTCTGTTAGTTGTGGGCAAGTTCCCTTCCATATGAGGTGGGACAGTTTTGCAGAGGTTAAAGCGTCTGCCTGCAATGTGGGAGACCTGGGTTCGATCCCTGAGTTGGGAAGATCACCTGGAGAAGAAAATGGCAACCCACTCCAGTATTCTTGCCTGGAGAATCCCATGGACGGAGGAGCTTGGTGGGCTACAGTCCATGGGGTCACAAAGAGTCAGACACGACCGAGCGACTTCACTTTCCCTTTCAGCAATGCACAAGCGCCTGTTTCCCCTGAAGATTTTCAGGTTGGTCATAACAGAAATTTTAGTGCACTCCATCTTTAAGACACACGCAGTCAATGGAGATTAACAGCCTGTGAAGGAAACGGAGGCCTTGGGTTAGGAAGGGACACTGTGTATGCTCAGGTGCTCTCAACAGGAAGGAATTTTCCAGTTCTCTTCTGTCATTTCTCTGACTCACAGTGTCAACGAGGCTTTCCTCTCTCCTGGTAAAAATTCATCACTTCTTACAGAAAACACTCAACTGATGACAGGTTAGAGTCTCCTTCTTTTTAAAGAACAAATGCTAATTTCAAATGCAAGAATGCTGAGCTTAAGACCCTCCTCTGAGACTCCCTACAAAAAGAAAAGAGAGACAAATAAGGACCATCTTACCCTGAGCCTAACAAAGAAACAAGCCTCGAGATCCCGCTGACTCTGTGACAAATAAAAGCTACTCCAAGGGCTGAGCAACACATTAGAAATAGCAATAATTTAGCATGCAATCTTCACTCCGTGGAAAAAATGAGACACGGGTTTAAAATTAGGGAAAGAAGCATCAACTGGTCAGCTCAGGGGAGGGGTTAAAACAAATAGGTAAAGAAACAAGAATGAAATTTCACTTCTCTGCTGGTAAGCTGCTGTTTCGCCCAGGAAATGATGGTATTTCAGCTACCAGTACACTCACTTGCTTAGGGAGTAGCAAGGAGAGGAGGTTGAGGAAAGGGTTTGTGAACATTTCTCTGACTGTAATTTACTGAGAAACTGGGAAGAGACCAAAAGAGCACCTGTGCTTTCAAGCCTCCTCCACGTCACCTCCATGCGGCGATGATGTCCTGAATATCCAGGATGCACAGGGTCTCTGCCGACATAGTTGGGGGGGAGGGAAGCATTAGTCAGGCTGAGGCCTGTCTCCATGCACAGTCCAAGAGGACAGAGAACTCATTCTCCAAGAAAGTGATCACACCTCAAGAGCAGCCCTGGTGAAGTGCTACAGGAGATCCTTAGCCATGGGATGGGAGGCAGGGTGGGCTGCATGGAGGAGGTGGCATTTAAGGCAGCACACTTGGGATTCAGCCATGCAGGAGGGCAGGGAAAGGCTTGTGATGTTAAGAGAACTGCCTTTTACTGGAGGCAGTCATTTCTTTGATGACTGCTTTAGGGGGCTTCCCTGGTGGCTCAGAGGTTAAAGCGTCTGCCTCCAATGCGGGAGACCCGGGTTCGATCCCTGGGTCGGGAAGATCCCCTGGAGAAGGAAATGGCAATCCACTCCAGTATTCTTGCCTCGAGAATCCCACGGACGGAGAAGCCTAGTAGGTTACAGTCCACGGGGTCGCAAAGAGTCGGACACGACTGAGCGACTTCACCAACCAACCAACCTTAGTGAGACCAGGACTTCAGTGAAAAAAATAAAGCAGCATTCTGGTTTGGAGGGTACACGTGGGTTTGTGGAAGGTAATGGGGGATTTCTGGGGGAAAAAGACTATTTATACAACCAGGCAGATCAGAATATCAGGTAAGTGCTTTAATTTTAGAGATGCCAGGAAGTAATCTACTGTAAAACTTGAATTCGTGAGTCTTTGGAAACTGAAGAGCTTTTTAAAAGATAGGTTTATGTAATGAATTGAGTTGTTTTTCCCCCAGGTAAATCTAGAGAATGTACCCTAATGAACTGTACTCAGCTCCCCTTTTCAACCTCATCAGGACTCCCTATGGTCATACAAACACTTTAAACTCATGTTCTAAGTGTATGTGCACTAAGGGATGGATGTTTTCAAGTAATTTTTTCCCCCTTGTTACATAAGTGACACATTTATTGCAAAAATATTTTTTTAAACACATATGAGTTAAAAGATGAAAATTCCCTCAGAATCTGACCGATCAACTACTAGTACTATGAAATATTCTTCCAGTCCTTTTCAAACGTATATGTACGCTTAAAAGTCTATAAAGTCTAACTCTATAAAGAAAATAAGATTGTACTACCATCCAGTTTGGGAATCTACTTTTCTAGTCAATATATTATGGGCATCTTTCCAGATTTTTCAGAAATCATTTTAGGGACTTCTCTGGTGGTCCAGTGGTTAAGAATCCACCTTGCATGCAGGGGACACAGGTTTGATCCCTGGCTGGGGAACTGAGATCCCACCTGCCAAGGAACGACGGAAGCGCACCTCACTGTGTGCCGCAATGAAGATCTCGCCTGCCACAGCTAGGACACGATGCAGCCAGATAAATGAACATTTTTTTAATAAATAAATAAAAGTATGTTCTCTGCTCCAACAAAAAAATATCACTTTAACGATATTTTTTATTTTACAGACATGTCATAGTTTATTTTTACTTTTTTATTTTATATAGGAATACAGCCAATTAACCATGTTGTGATAGTATCAGGTGAACAGCGAAGGGCCTCAGCCATACATATGTATGTATCCATTCTCCCCCAAACTCCCCTCCCATCCAGGCAGCCACCTAACGATGGCCGGGGTCCCTGTGCTGTGCAGTCAGTCCTTGCTGATTATCCATTTTAAATATTGCAGTGAGTACCGAGATGTCAAAATTTAAATGGTCAGTCTCCTAGTACTGGACAGTTAGGCTACTCCAACTATTCCATTATGATAAATAACACCATAATAAACATTCTTATTGCTAACTTTTCACATAGATCCCTACAGTTCATTAGGATACATTCCTAGAAGTACAATCTCTTTGCCAAAGCGTATGAACATTTGCAGATTTACGAAATGAATGCCCTCTAGAAAGGTTGCATCAACTCACACGCCCACCTCCAGAGGCAAACAAGAGTTCACAAGGCTTGGCTAACACTGGCTGATCGGCTTTTTAATTCTTTGACTTCTGTGTATCTGATATGATTTTGAAATATCGTGTTTTGTCTTTATTATAACATGCCTTTGTTTATTGCACACTGTGGTCACCAGTTCCCTTATTTCAGAGCCTTCAAATAGATACTCCCAACAGTAGTCAAAAGCTTTGAATTCCTGGGATGAAAGGCATTTTTGTCAACATGGTGACGGGCAGTCAGGGCCTGGAGGCAGGCACCCTGTCTGGTAGGGCACCTCATCCAAGCCTGTAATAGCTCCTGTAAAGTGACCAGTCTCTACCAAAGACCTCTTGGTCTTTTTATGAGACTCTAAATCCTTGAACGTTTAGTCCTGGTGACTCAACATAGAACATTCCTTCTAGTGGATGTTAAGGGCAAGGTGGTTTGTTTCAGTAGGAAATAAGAAGTTTTCGCTCTACTTACTTCTTGCTAAAGAACATTTCTCTAAAATCCAATTATTTGCAATTTTCAAGGAACAATGTATGAAAAATGTCTAGTTATTAATTTTGTCAACTATTAATACATGCTTTTCCTTCAAGCCTATTTTATTTATGAATGGACATCTTTTTCTTTCTGGTGTCATACCTTAAATAATTTTACCACATTTGGTTAATAGTTAAGGCTATGCATTCTCCATTACAACAAGTGCTGCCGCTGCTGCTAAGTCACTTGTCGTGTCCGGCTCTGTGCGACCCCACAGACGGCAGCCCACCAGGCTCCCCCGTCCCTGGGATTCTCCAGGCAAGAACACTGGAGTGGGTTGCCATTTCCTTCTCCAAACAATAAGTGCAGACTTCCAAATAATAATAATAATATCATTTTCTATGTGTAATAGCATACTATAGTACAAAATGGTCTAATTAATATAGGACTAAATTAGATCTAACTATATTATTTGTAAAGTGATTTAAAATGATTAAATGTCTAAATGGAAGGAAGTAGGGTATTAATGCCTTCACAGTTTGAGTTCCAACTAAGAGTGTATAAATCCTAATGGCCACAAACTAACATGTAACTGATGTGTACAGAGGCAACTCACAGTCTCATTTTCTCCAAATTTCATCCTCAACGTATTTTGGAAATAACCACATTTTTTCCTTCAGTTCAGTTCAATTGCTCAGTCGTGTCCGACTCTTTGCGACCCCATGAATCGCATGCCAGGCCTCCCTGTTCATTACCATTTCTCGGAGTTCACTCAGATTCACGTCCATCCAGTCTGTGATGCCATCCAGCTGTCTCATCCCCTGTCGTCCCATTCTCCTCCTGCCCCCAATCCCTCCCAACATCAGTCTTTTCCAATGAGTCAACTCTTCACATGAGGTGGCCAAAGAACTGGAGTTTCAGCTTCAGCATCATTCCTTCCAAAAAAATCCCAGGGCTGATCTCCTTCAGAATGGACTGGTTGGATCTCCTTGCAGTCCAAGGGACTCTCAAGAGTCTTCTCCAACACCACACTTCAAAAGCATCAATTCTTCGGCGATCAGCCTTCTTCACAGTCCAACTCTCACATCCATACATGACTACTGGAAAAACCATAGCCTTGACTAGACGGACCTTAGTCAGCAAAGTAATGTCTCTGCTTTTGAATATGCTATCTAGGTTGGTCATAACTTTTCTTCCAAGGAGTAAGCGTCTTTTAATTTCATGGCTGCAGTCACCATCAGCAGTGATTTTGGAGCCCAAAAAAATAAAGTCTGGCACTGTTTCCACTGTTTCCCCATCTATTTCCCATGATATGTGTAGAGTCTTCTCTTGTGTTGTTGGAAGAGGGTGTTTGCTATGACCAGTGCATTTTCTTGGGAAAACTCTATTAGTCTTTGCCCTGCTTCATTCTGCATTCCAAGGCCAAATTTGCCTGTTACTCCAGGTGTTTCTTGGCTTCCTACTTTTGCATTCCAGTCCCCTATAATGAAAAGGACATCTTTTTTAGGTGTTAGTTCTAAAAGGTCTTGTAGGTCTTCATAGAATCATTCAACTTCAGCTTCTTCAGCGTTACTGGTTGGGGCATAGACTTGGATTACCGTGATATTGAATGGTTTGCCTTAGAAATGAACAGAGATCATTCTGTCATTTTTGAGATTGCATCCAAGTACTGCATTTCAGACTCTTTTGTTGACCATGATGGCTACTCCATTTTTTCTGAGGGATTCCTGCCCGCAGTAGTAGATATAATGGTCATCTGAGTTAAATTCACCCATTCCAGGCCATTTTAGTTCGCTGATTCCTAGAATGTCGACGTTCACTCTTGCCATCTCCTGTTTGACTACTTCCAATTTGCCTTGATTCATGGACCTGACATTCCAGGTTCCTATGCAATATTGCTCTTTACAGCGTCAGATCTTGCTTCTATCACCAGTCCCATCCACAGCTGGATATTGTTTTTGCTTTGGCTCCATCCCTTCATTCTTTCTAGAGTTATTTCTCCACTCATCTCCTGTAGCATATTGGGCACCTACTGTCCTGGGGAGTTCCTCTTTCAGTATCCTATCATTTTGCCTTTTCATACTGTTCATGGGGTTCGCAAGGCAAGAATACTGAAGTGGTTTGCCATTCCCTTCTCCAGTGGACCACATTAATGCTCCTATTGGTCAGAGTATATCACATCACCCACAGTCAAAATCCTCAGACCCCATGTGTTTCTGGCTCCTTGGTTAGTAATGTTCTAAACAAACCCATATTCCAGGCCCTCTCTCATTTTCTGCAGTTTCAGATAAAGACAAAGCATTATAGTGTTTTACCCATGAGTTATTTTGGGGAGCCTGTTTTGAGAAATACATTTCCATCAAGGCCATACAATTGTCTGCATCTCATAATTGACTATATGGCCACTATTTGTCTCAGCCTTTGAAGGACAGTACTAGGGACACGCGAACCATCAAAGTGCTTTGGAAATTCCAACATTTCACTAGCCACGTAACATCATCCAGGCCCCTCTCATGCCTGGAAGTGGAGCAAAGCTTGGTTGCCTATTTTTGATTCCAAAGATGTAGTCAACAGAGCAATGTCAAATCTTCGGCAACTAAGCCCTAAGACCACAATGCCTGCTTCCCGTGATCACTGAAACCTGTCCAACACTCACATATCTCCCTAAACCAGACAAATATTTGCACGCATCTCTTCATCCCTCTAGGTTTTTCCCTATTTAAGCAAAACTATAACAATTGTCCACCCTAGCAACCACGTCAAAAAAGAACAAAAACAAAATGCTCCTCACTTCACCAAAACAGTGAATCCAGTTTTCATAGGTTTTTTGATCCACCACAGCGGGTCAGTTACAGCCTCAACACTTGATGCATCAAACCCCAGAAGCCTGCTAGCTCCCAAAGAGGTCAGTTAAAGAAATATCTTCATTAACCAAAGAAGGGCAAGATGTAATACCAAGGGCGTGCTAATATTAGCTATACTCAAAAAGTGCAGAAGAAAGATGGCAACAGAACACCTATCAACTTCCCCACATTTTTTGATTCCCTGACTGTTTCCCGATGCCTCCTGGATGGGCAGGATGCTGGAGATGCAGAGATAAATGACATCTCCAGAGCTGCCCCGTCCCCACACCTCAGGTCACTGGGAAGAAGAGCCGTGAAAGTGGGTGATAACGGGGCAGAGGAAGCAGAGCAAGCAGTGGCTGCTCTCAGGGGTGGCCCAGCTCCCTGGGTCAGAATGGATGCCATGATATCTCACTGTGACTTTCATTTGCATCTTTTTGACTAGTAATGAGGGCAAAAACACCAATCGTGTCCCACCATTCTGGCCTTTGGGACATCTTCTTTTGAGAACTGACGGTTCAGATCTCTTGCCAGTATTTGATTGAGTATTTCTGCTTGCTTTTTCCTTGCTGATTCTGGAGACCTTTGTCACAGGTATAGCGAATATCTTCTCTCATTCTGGGAGAGAGAAGCCAGTCCAGGCTGCACCTTAACTCGGTTAGCAAGGAAGCACCGGCAAGGTACTGGGGCGGGAGGTCACTGAAGACAGCGGATGGGTGGAAACAGATGTGTTTGAGGAAAACTGACCCGCCAGCTGTGTATGGGGCAGACTGAGGGAGAGAAAAAGAGATGAAGGAAACTGAAGGCTGTAAGAGGAACGTAGTCACCGTACTCTAGGCTGGATTCAAGGTTTGCAAAGTTGGGGACAGCCCACAAGACCCCCGTCAGTTCCAAAATTCAAGAGAAGGACTCAGGGCTATTACTTACGATTATGGTTTATTACAGTGAAAAGCTACAGTTTTAAATCAGACAAGGGTAGAGATGCATAGGACAGCATCCGGGAAAGTTCCACTCGGAACTTTCAGTTGTCTTGTCCCTATGAAACTGCAGACAGAGCCAACATCCCCGGGGAGCAGTATGTGACCATACTGCCAGCCAGGAAACCCCCCTGGGCCTGGGCACCCGGGCTTCTTACTGGGGCTCCACCAGCTGGAACTGACTGGGTACCCAGGTGGCTGACCACCATCCCCAGCCCCTCTGGAGGCTGAGCTGTTGTCACGTGGCCCGGAGCCTCCACCTTATCTGATGTGGCCCCAGCCCCTGGGTAAGCAAAGACACTCTTAAGTCAATTCCAGTGACTTAGCTAGGTCACCTCCCAGGGGCCCAAGGAAAAGGCCAGACCTCTCTTTAGGTAAGATTAACAAACAGGGATAAACTGATTGTCTTTGAAACATTTCTATAACATGTGACGATCCCACATTTACAAATGAGCCTCACGGTAAAAAGCAAGGAAAAATCTCCACCTTCACGTCACCAGTAAAATACTTCCAATTATGCAACAGAAGAATCTACTTTCAGAAGAGTTTTCTTGGGGGGAAATCATCTTATCTCACCGACTCGTTGGACATGAGTTTGAGCAAGCTCCGGGAGTTGGTGATGGACAGGGAAGCCTGGCATGCTGCAGTCCAAGGGGTTGCAAAGAGTCAGACACGACTGAGCAGCTGGACTGAACTGAATGGCTTCTCTTGGAGCTGCAGTGAGAGAAACTATGTCTTGTCCTTTTCCTGATTGTCCTAACTTGGGAGGTCCACTTAGCTTCTGTGGATTGACGGCTGGCACTGCCTCTCTGATTTAAATGTGTTGATTTTCAAGGCAACTGAAAAAGTCTTAAGAGTGACAAAAATAAATTGTGTTTATTGATTTAAAATATATAGTTAATTAAGAGTTAGCAAGTACCTGTTTTTAGAAGATTTTAGGTGTATATTTGAGGATTATCTTCTCACTACAGAGTCACTTTCCCATTAGATTTAAGCACACAGATGCATTTTAACGTTTAGTAATCTGGTGGTATATCATATGACCCTAAATTCTTGAAAAGTGCTTATTTATTCGTTTCTTTTACTTGACTGTGTGGGATCTTTCCTTGCCACACACAGGCTCTCTAGTTGTGCCATTCAGGTTTAGCTGTCCGGAGGCACGTGGGATCGCAACAGGTTCCCCAACAAGGGATCAAAGTGAGTCCCCTGCACTGGAAGGCGGATTCTCAACCAGTGGACCACCAGGGAAGTCCCCCTAAAAATACTTAGAATAAGAAAACAGAAATTTGCAGTTCCTTATCCCACACAGCGCAGTCTTGACTCACTAGCACATACTTCCAAAATCAGACATTAGCCAGCTTTGGGATTTTGGGCTTGTCATTTCAACCCTCTGGTTCTGCTTCTTCTTTTTCAAAATAAGATCTGGACCAGATTATTTCTAAGTTTCCTTCTGCTTCTAACAATTCTCCCTCAGAATAAAGTTAACATTTTATAAATATAAAATATGTTTTGTAAACATAAATAAGAACTCCTGAAGGCTGAGGTTGCTACATACATAAGAATCCACTTCGTTTCTAATATTTACCTTTTATAACCCAAAGTAAGAAATAATCTTTAGATAAAATACATAAAAATTAAAAATTTTTTAAAGAAACATATCATTAATTCCTTAACAAACATTTACAGAGCAACAACTATGGACTAATGGAGCATAAATACTTGAAATATTTACCTGTACTTTATTTTGTGAATGATTCAGAACAAAATGTCAGTTAGAGATTTTAATAATAGCCTGCCCAGTAAGCACCAAGTGTCATAGAAAATAGAACATGGGGAATGGAATGGAGCTTCAGGTGCTATGCCTTCAGAACTCAGTGACTTTCTAAACTGATTTTATAATTAGAAGGATATTTTTAGCTTATTTTTCAGTTGGAAGGTTTTATTATACTCATCTTAATATACATAATTTCACTTGAATATTTTCTGATTTTAAAATAAAGCATCTTTCCTCCTCGGTGCAGCACTGTGCTCCCAGGTTCCGTTTAGTTTTATACCGAATTTCAGGGGCGCTGAAACTGCGCAAAGCAGCAGGTCCCAGTGGCTGCCCACCCACTGCACCTCCTGGGACCCCGAGGAAAGACACCAGGACGCCAGGGAGACCAGTGCATGCCTCAGTGTAGGGACAGCCCCATTCAACTACAGTGCCAGGCAGTGCTGCCCAGTACACGGAGCTCAAGGCCCAGGGGCGATGCCCCGGGGAGCCTCAACCAGGAAGGGTGAGGACTTAGGGGGTGGAGTGGGCAGAAACCTGGCAGAGGAAGTTGGCGAGGAGTGGCATACCTGGTGAAGAGCCTGTTACAGAGCCAGGAGGTGGCCTTCACCCACAGGGGTTGGGACCCCAGCAGAGGTTTGTAAGCAGGGAAGAGACAAAAGCAGACCCATGGGTTAAAAGGGGGACAGAGAGAAGGCTGGACAGAAAGAGTGAAAGTGAAAGGGACTCAGTCGTGTCTGACTCTTTGCGACCCCGTGGACTATACAGTCCATGGAATTCTCCAGGCCAGAATACTGGAGTGGAGCCTTTCCCTTCTCCAGGGGATCTTCCTAACCCAGGGATGGAACCCAGGTCTCCCTCACTGCAGGTAGACTCTTTACCAGCTGAGCACAAGGGAAGCCTGAACAGAGCGCAGGGGGTGGGAGGGTGGGGGTTCCAAATACCAAAGAAGGGACTGCTTTGAAAGCCTTTAGGGACTCAGTGAGGCACTGACCAGGGGGGTGACGTGATATACAAGAGCACTCGCGGCTGGCTCTGGGTTCTGCCTGGTCTCCTGGTTGGCTGGGGAGGCATCCAGCAGGGGGAATGTGCGCACCGGTGGAGTATTTAGCAGACATTCGGTGGAGATGGCCAGTTGACATATGAGAGTGCAGAGCTCGAGAGAGGGCTATCTGGAGATACTCAGAATGAATCAAGGAAAGGAGGGGCTTGGGTTGGAAAAAGAGATGACCAGATGGTTGTCGAGCAAATATCCTGGGGCCTTAAGGGCAAGAATGGACCAGACCTGTCCGTTCTGGCCCTTCGCAGGGGAATGGGGCTACAAGGCAGCTCCAGGAACTGGTTTGTGTCAGCCTAAACACCTGTTGTTGAATGGAATGTGCCCGGATTGCCAGGGGCATCCGCTGTAGTCTGTGTAGGGGAGTTAGTTCCCTCCAGGCAAGAAGAACTGACTCATTTGAAAAGACCTTGATGCTGGGAAAGATTGAAGGCAGGAGGAGAAGGGGACAACAGAAGATGAGATGGTTGGATGGCATCAGCGACTCAAGGGAAATGAGCTTGAGTAGACTCCGGGAGTTGGTGAGGGACAGGGAAGCCTGGCATGCTGCAGTCCTTGGGGTCGCAAAGCGTGGGACACGACTAAGCGACTGAACTGAACTGAACTGAGGGAAGAAGGCCCCTTCCTAAAATGGTTTCTCACCTTTGCCGCGAGCTCTAGGCAGCTGGCTAAGGATGCATTGATACCAAAGGGCTAACTAGTCAGTGAACCGCTCCCACCAGGAGTATTTGCATCGAAAAACGGGAAATTTGTTAATTTAAACAAATGCCCCGTGGGAGGACCGTGCAGGGGAAGGTGGGGAGATTTCCCACTTTGGTCTACATTGTACTGACCTGCCCCCAGGTACCCTCCAGAGAGCTGGGTTGGTCTTGGCCCACAGAGACGCTGTCGGGCATCCACACCGCCCAGGGGGAGCGGCGAGGGAGGAGGGCTGCGCGCAGAAAAGGACTTCGGGGATTGCAGCCACTTGTCTTGCTGGACTTGGAGTCGGGTTTTGGAGTCTGCCCTCTTCACACCCGCCCGCTCCCACCCCGCTCCACTCCAGCGTCCCGTGTTTGCTCTCTGTATCCCTCAGCGAGCTGAACCAGCCAACACAGAGGCTGTTGCTGTTGTTTAGCTGCTAAGTCGGGGCTGACTCGCTGCGACCCTGTGGACTGTAGCCTGCCAGATTCCTCTGTCCATGGGATTTTCCAGGCAAAAATACTGGAATGGGTTGTCATTTCCTCCTCCAGAGGATCTTCCATAGCCAGGGATCGAACCCACATCTCTTGCTTGGTAGGCAGTTTTCTTTACCACTGAGCCACCGAGGAAGCTCTTCCAGAAGCCCGTGGGAGGGGCAGGGGAACCGACTGGAGGCCTGAGGACGCGCGGCCTCGCCTCCTCTCGCTCCCCTGTACCCATCCCGGGCCGCCGAGGCCTCGGGGTGCCTGGGGGCAGCCAGACTCCTCCGTGAGAGGCCTCGGCGCTGACCCCCTCTCCATAGTCTGGTCAGCAGCAGACGCCCTTTCGGGTCCCTCTCGGGGCTGGACCCGGGGCGGCAGAGGCGGGGGTCTCCTGGCCGGTCCCTGTGAAGGACCGCTGAGCATGTGCGGCGTGGGCAAGGCGGGGGCTCGAGGGCGAACCGGGCAGAGGGTCACCTCGCCCCTACCTTCCAAGCTCGCCCGGCTATCTGGCGAGGTCTGGCTAGATGTCGAGGAAGGGCCGAGAAGACCAAGCGCGCAGCGCGCCGGCCCCCACCCATCCTGCCCTCCAAGTCTCCTCTGGAGGGGCAAGGCCCGCGGCCGAGGAGGGAGGCGCGGATCCGGCGGGAAGGTCCCGGGCCGCGGTCGGCGCCCTGCGGGCCCGGGTCGCGACGGGTCCAGGCTCCCCCGCCCGGCTGCCGCCCGGCCTCGCCCCCGCCGCGCGCGCCCCTCCCGCCTCCCCCGTTGCCGTGGCAACTCCGGGAGCCTCCAGGCGCGCGCCCGCCCGCCCGCCTGCTGGAGCGCTCGGCGGCGGCGGCGGCGGCAGCTCCGGCTCGAGCCGAGCGCGCGGTGACCCCGCTCCGGAGCCCGTTCGTCGCCCCCGGCCCGGCTCGGGGTCCCCAGCGCGGCTCCCGACCCGGCCCCAGAGCCGGCCTGGCTGCCGGCCCTCATGGAGCTGCTGGCCGCAGCCTTCAACGCCGCCTGCGCCGTGGACCACGACAGCTCCCCCTCGGAGAGCGACGCGCGCGACTCAGCGGCGGGACACCTGCCCGGCAGGTGAGGACGAGCGGCCGTGCCGACCCCCGAGCGCCGCTGCTGCGCGTCTGTGGCCGCAACTCGCGTCTCCGGCCAGGGACGCCTGCCCGAATCTCTAGGGGAGTGAGCTGTCTCTTATACACATCTAGATGGGTATAAGAGACAGACATGAAGGTCTGGGCGGGCTGGGGTGGGAATGAATCACCCGGTCGCGCCCTGGTGTGGTGACAAAAAGGGCCTGTGGAGCGCTCGGCCGGGAGGGGCGGCGGCGGCTGCGGCCGCTCGGCCTGGACATCCCGGGCAGAGTCCAGCTGGCCAGGGCCGCCCGTGCGGACGCCTCCCGCGGGCTGGCCGAGGTGGGTCGCTGCTTAAAAATAACACGCCCTGCCCCTCCTACAGCGAGTCGTCCTCCACCCCAGGAAATGGGGCCACGCCCGAGGAGTTCCCGGCCCTCGCCGACAGCCCCACCACGCTCACCGAGGCCTTGCAGATGATCCACCCTATTCCCGCCGACTCCTGGAGAAACCTTATCGAACAAATAGGTGGGTGTCTCCGGCGGCGGCAAGGCGTCACTGGGGGGAAACGGGGGGCTCCTGGTGGGCTCAGGGTTCCTCTGCTCCTGGAATGCCGTTGCGTTTCACCTGGGTAAAACGCACCTGACAAGGAAGGTTATTAACATATTTGGCTCTAATGGTTCCATAGGCAAAACTGCCGCATGTTACTAGTAAGCTGTATAATTGGGCTTGAGCAAATGTGTTTCTTTCCTGCTCCCTTGGACAGGTGTACTTGCCCAGCTCTTTCCTGGGCAAGGAGGGCTCTCTGCCCTCTTCTCTCTTCTGCCAGGAAGTCCAGGAGTGAAGTGCTTCTGGGCCATGCAGGAGGGAGGGCTCGGTGAGCCACCCCGCCCATCCCAGGGGCCTGGGGTAGACCTGGAAAGGGAGAGGAGTGGCGGGGGGAGGCGGGGAGGGGAAGGGGCGCATCTCTGCAGAGAGTCAGGCTGACTGCAGCCATTCTGGAAGGAGAAGCAGCGACCAACTTTGCTGCCGGAGGAGAGGTACAGTAGAGAGAAGGTGGGAGCCTCGGAGGCCCCCACCCTCACTCCCTGGGTTAGGAAGAGAAGCCTGGTTCCACCTGCCTGTCCAGAGTGTGGCTGGAAGTCTGGGGGCATAGCCTGCCTGTCCAGCTGCCGCAGATGCAGCTGAGACTCTGTGAAAGCAGATGGTGGAGTGAGAAGGCATCCCAAGAACCCGAGCACTTGCATTTAAAAGTCAAGAACTGTTGATGACGTCGAACTAGTCCTCATCGTCCTCACCAGAGGGGGCCGTGAGTGGGTCACGTGGGGAATGGGACGGCCTCGAGATCTTTCTGCTCTTCGGTGTTGTCAGAGCCGAGTTTATCATTGGAATTAAAATTTTGACTTGAAAATGTCTTTCCCTAAATTGATCATCATTGTTCCTCATCCCAAACACTCGGGCAGACACAGTCTCTGGTAGAAGGGGGCTTCCTTTGCCCTGGGATACCGGCGTTTAGGAGACTTTTCAGGCAAGTTCCCTCCTCCCCTGGCTGGGGTTTTTCTGGACTGAACCCTGGGAGGAACTGAGTCCCTGCAAAGCTGAGGGTGGAGCACTACACAGTTAAGCCTCGCCAGACTCCAGGGATTTTGTTCCCAGCCCCCTGCATGTGGGGCTGGGTGGTGGCGGCTTTTCCCTTTGTTTGCTGGGGCAAATGGAGAGGGGCTGTTCTGAGGACAGGCACCCACAAAAATCCTTTTGTCCCACCTCGGTCACGTTGCCCTTTATAGCGAAGAGGGCCACCGCGGCCTCAGCATACGCTGGGAGCCTTGACTCCCACCCTCCAGAAAGGGATATCTCTGGCTGGGATCAACGTCAGAACTAGGCAGGAAATGGGGGTGGGGGTGGGGAGATCTTTGCCTCGAATCACGGAGAGAGGCTCCCTTCTGCAGCGTGGGCGTGCGGAGACCTCCTTCCTGGAGAGCCAGCGGCATCAGCTCAAGGCTGGGAGTTGGAAGCCCTGAACCGGGGTACTGCGCTCCTCCTGGCCCTGGGTTTTCTGCTGTGGTGAGCAGTGGAGACTGACATCCCCAGGCGTTTCTCCCACCATGGGCTGGTGTCAGAGTGAATATGTTTCTGGCTTCTGGGCTCAGTCCCAGGTAGGTGCTCAACAGATGTGCTGAACATGCAGGGCCAAGGCTGCCTCCTTCTCACATCCTTCGTCCTCGACTCGAGGCCTATGCCAAGCCGATTCCTACAAGAGGCCAGCTGCTCCCACTTAGCTCAGTGAAAGAAGGGGATTCTTTGCCAGGTATCAGGATAGGACAACACGTTCCTAAAGACGCAGAGTTAAGAGGGGAGGAAAGTGGGAAGACACTGGGCATTTATGCACCGCTGTGTTGGACTGCGGCGGCTCCCACTCAGGCCAGGACAGATTGATGCCAGGACTGTGTGTGGCGTGGTATACAGTTGTCATTGTCATTGCTGGTGGCCCTGAAAATCATAGACCCCAAGGCCCTGTGATTGTGCATGTGTGTGTTTGCATGTGCACACGTGCGTGTGTGTCCTGTGGTTGTCTCTGGCACCTAGCAAATGCTTGGTGCCCAGGAGGTCCTCACTAAAAATTAAAATTCCCTGCCCTTTGGAAGTTTCTATCTGAAGAATTCAAAGAAAAAAAAGATTCTCTTCGAAAAGTAAGATTTGAAGGACTCCAGGAGCCTTGCTTATCCTCCTTCTGCAGGGCAGCATGGCCAGCCTGATATAGATCATTTTAATTAGGAGAGATGAGAACTGAGCCTTCTAATTCTGCTCGGATATAACACCAGGTGCAGGCTTTTACAGGTAAAGTTAATTTTGCTTAATGAATGTACAAAATTGAAAAACATGATGCATCATCAGTATATCTCAAATAGAAACTTTGATCAGCTCATCGAGTTCTTCAGTTATATCTACTTTGTTTCTATTGTAATCTGAATTTTAAGGCTAATAAACACATTACCAAAAAAATTGGTTACAAAGTGTGTCAAGATAATCCTTTGTAATCACAATAATGCCAAGAAAACTGATATTTAAATTCATACGCTGAAGGCTTCAAAAAGAAGTATGAAGTTTTTAAGAAAATGCTAAAATTACTTGTATTGGGAGTCTTTGGCTGAGTGTAATAGAATATCCAGCTTAAAAAAAAAAAAAAAAACACATGAAAGAATGAAAGTATTCTGTTTTAATGGGTCCAGGAATGAGGAAGAAAGTTCTGGAGTTGGTTCAAGTCAAACAGTCACCTAGCTCCCTTCCCTCCTCCATTCGTAGCATTTGGGCTTCATGTCACCAGATAGCTGCCACAGCTCCATGCCTCACATCCTCAAGCAGCCACATATAAAAACCAATAAATAAATAAAAGCAGCTTGTCCAGGGATCAAACCCGTGTCCTCTGTATTGGCAGGCAAATTCTTAACCACTGGACCACCAGGGAAGTTCCTGGTTCTTTCAGTTCAGTTCAGTCCCTCAGTCGCTCTTTGCGACCCCATGAACTGCAGCACACCAGGCCTCCCTGTCCATCACCAACTCCCAGAGTTCACTCACACTCATGTCCATCGAGTTGGTGATGCCATCCAGCCATCTCATCCTCTGTCATCCCCTTCTTCTCCTGCCCCCAATCCCTCCCAGCATCAGAGTCTTTTCTTTTAAACCTCCATAAAAATACTATTGAAATCACAGAAGATTAATTGATACAGTGTTGCCAATAATAGTTATATCTTATGCTCATCACTGAACCAGTTTATAGTGACTTTAAACCTCTGCCAATACAGTTCAATCTGGGTTGCATTTAGCATAGATTTAGATTTTCTTTTTCATTCCTTTGTCAAATTAACTCCATGTTTTAATCTGCTAGATTCTAATGTAAAATCACATCATTTTTTTTAAGTAAAGCTATACTAATCATAAAGGATTTATAATTTAGCATTATGGAGCATAAGAAGCCAAGTAATTTAACCCACACATAATTTATTGGGTTCCTGTTATTTATAAACTATGAATATTATTTATCCAGCTGTTTTTCAGGATTTAGAAGAGGGTCTGTTTTTCCCTTCCTTTTTTCTTCAGGTTAGATGTATTTAGCAATTAAAGAAGGAATAATAGGTAATATTTATACTGCATTGCATGAGAAAATGCTTTACAAGTAGTACACTTATCCCTGTTAGAACTTTCCCAGGAAAATCATCTTTTTTTGGTGGAGGGGCAGTTTGTGCTAGGTCTTAGCTGTGGCACACAGGATCTTTGATATTTGTTGCAGCACGTGGGATCTAGTTCCCTGACCAGGAATTGAACCCGGGCCCCCTGATGGAGAGCGTGGAGTCTTAGCCACTGGACCACCAGGGAGGTCCTCATCTTTGTTTTTATAGATAGAAATGTCAAGGGCCCCAACTGCTCTCCCAGGCTACAGACCAGTCCAGCTGCCCACCGGTTCTCTCCACCTACATAGCCATCAGGTGGACCTGCATCTCTCCACCACCCTATCCCCAGTCAGACCCTCCTCCCATGTTCCCCATCTCCTGAATAGGACCACCAGACCTCCCCTGCCAACTGGTCACCCGAATATCACTCGTTGTCCAGCACCAGCCAATCACCAGGCCCTGCCTTACACCCTGTGACTATCCCTGAATCAGGCGCATGGCCCCATCCTTCCCCCACCACGGTGTGCGGGCCTGCATCACTGCTCCCCTGGAGAATGGGCATGGCCTCCTTCTTCCCATCTGTGGGCCTCCTACGATGTAGACCAGAGCTGCTTGCCCAAGGGGCTTCCCCCGGAGCTTGCCTTTTGCCAGCAGATAGATAAGACCCTTGGGGTGACCCTCTTCTCTTCCCAGCCTCATTGCCAACAAGGCAGCCCTGCTTCCTCTCTCCCTGGGCCGGGAGCCTTCTTGCCCCTGAACCTTTCTGCTGCTCCCCTGTGGGGAGACCATCCCTTGCCCTGTGGCCAGGCCATCCAAAAAGGAACTTTTCCCCATGGAGGTGCTGCATTTTTAGTGACTCTTCTGTACCCCCAAATCTCCTTGGAGACTCAGAAGGCACTTATTTCAGATCAGGGAAGTAAATCTAAAAGTACGAAAGGAAAAAAAAAAAGGAATGTTTCCCTTTTGAATCATAAGGTTGATGAAATATTGGGTTTTTTTCCTTTAAAATGAGAATTTACAATGATTCCCATTTCACCGATGAATAAACTTGAGTTTTAATACTGAAGCATTTAAGGCTTTGAGAAGCGTCCTGCTGGGATGCTGAAACATAATCGGGCCATTTCCATCGACTCTGCACACATTGGTTATTAACATGGCAAGTTCTAGATCCTTGTTGTTTGCTGGTTATGTATGTGAAAAGCATTTATTTGTGCAACTGGATTTTGATTCTATTCAGGGATTTCTTTATTCCTTGTTAGAAAGAAAAAAACTTATGCATGCAGATCCTTCCCAAGAAATGAAGACAGAGGCAGTTCGTTCAGTGGCTCTTCCCTGAGACCTGTGGGGGTCTGGCCTTCTTTGTGTTTTCATAGGCAAAGCATTTGCCCTTGATCCCTGGTGGCTCAGATGGTAAAGTATCTGCCTGCCACGCAGGAGACCTGGGTTTGATCCTTGGGTCAGGAAGATCCCCTGGAGAAGGGACTGGAACCCCTCCCCGCCCCCTCTCCAGTATCCTTGTCTGGAGAATCCCGTGGACAGAGGACCCTGGCAGGCTACAGTCCATAGGGTCACAAAGAGTCAGACAGGACTGAGCGACTGACACTTTGACTTTTTCACTTTCTGGAGTTGAAAGCTGTGACTTAATGATTCGGAAAGCTCCGTATCTGAAATCTCTATCGTGTCTTCAAAACGGTTTGATTTGATTTCAGGACTCCTGTATCAGGAATACCGAGATAAATCAACTCTCCAAGAGATTGAGACCAGGAGGCAACAGGATGCAGAAATACAAGGCGGTGCTGACGGGTGCCCATCCAGCGAGGAGGCTCCGGGGGAAGATGAAGGCGAGGAGGAGGAGGAGCCAGCAAGCCCACCCGAGAGGAAGGCCCTGCCCCAGATCTGCCTGCTCAGCAACCCCCACTCGAGATTCAACCTCTGGCAGGATCTCCCGGAGATTCAGAGCAGCGGGGTGCTGGATATCCTCCAGCCGGAGGAGATCAGGCTGCAAGAGGTAACAGGCTGCCCGGGGTGAGAGCTTCCAGTCAGAACACACGGGTGTTTTAACCAGCGTGGGTGAGGCTTCCTCTCTGGGGTGAGGCTGGTTCACCAGAGGAGTTACTGGCAGGGCACCTCTATCCCCAACATGCAGGAAAATTCACATTATTTTACGTGCGTGGGTGCATGCCATGTCACTTCAGTCGTGTCCAGCTCTGTGCGACCCGATGGATGGTAGCCCACCGGGCTCCTCTGTCCATGGGGTTCTCCAGGCAAGAATGCTGGAGTGGGTTGCTGTTTCCTCCTGCAGGGGATCTTCCTCTCCCAGGAATCAAACCCACATCTCTTAAGTCTCCTACTTTGGCAGGCGGGTTCTTTACCGCTGGCGCCACTGGGGAAGCACAGGCAGCAAAACCCACCTGGTTAGCTCCTAGGATAGCTCAGCCCCGGTGCTGAGTGTTCTCCGTGCTGTCGTTTCTGTAGATAGGAAGATTGCATTCTCTAAACCCTTGCTTGTTATTGTGGAGAATCTCCACGGCACGTGTGAGCACCCATACAGTTGGTGATGCTGAATTCATTGTGATCGTGAACTGCCTCTGTTCATCTGTGCTTACTTTTCACTTGCACGTCTTTATTTCGAATTTTCGCTTGAACCTTGAGTGAGTGGGGCTCTGAAAGAAAGCCCTCCTGAAATGGTGTGGAAATTTAGGATTGTGTCTCTTCTTGCGCCTTCATCCCATGGTCCAGGCAGACTCTGCCTGTGAGTTAGGCTGAGGCAGGATCACAGAGTCACTTAATAGTTTGTGGCTAACAGGGAGAAATAATCTATAAAACACGAACAGTAGTAGAAGTGAGAAGCTAAGAGATGTAGGTGTTGGATATATATATATATATATATATATATATAGCTTTATATACAGAGAGTTGGATCAGTTCTTTTAAGATTTTTTTAATGTGGGCTGTTTTTAAAGTCTTTAATGAATTTCTTACAATGCTGCTTCCGTTTAATGTTTTGGGGTTTTGGCCATGAGGCCTGTGGGTTCTTAGCTGCTCCACCAGGGGTCGAACCCGCACCCTTTGCATTAGAAGGCAAAGTCTTAACCACTGGACTGCCAGGGAAGTCCCTGTTCAATCCAGTTCTGTCATCTTTATCCTCTCACGCCCCGTTTCCGCAGTCTCCCCACTCACATGCTGCTTCCAGCCTGCCCTTGAGCTTGTTCCTAGTTGCAGTCCTGACTTTCTTTAGCTCTTGGCTCGCCTGTGCAAGATTCTATAGAAACGTTCGTTCTTCTCATTTATTTAAAAGGCAAAACTGCAAACTGTGCGCACACGTAAAGACCAAGGCTGAGACCAGCCCCTGACCAGGTCCATCAAACGCAGGCTCGGGTGGTATGCTGCCTTTGCTCCTTGAGAAGCCTGACAACACTCGATTTTTGAAGCGCCACCCAGGGTCCACTGCGTCCTGCCCAGCAGACTCAGGAGAGATGGTTTTACCGTCTGACACCACTTGTGACTCGTGAGCATTTGTAAGCAAGGCCACAGGAGTTGTTGCTGTTGTTGTTGTTTTTATGAAACTGATGGCGGTAGTCATCCTACGGGGCTCCTCCCAGCTTCTCACAGGATGCTGGTGAGATGACGTAAAGAACCACGTGCCCCGCCAGAAGCGAAGATGCATGGTCAGGAGATCTCCACGAGGCACGTGGAGCTGGACTGAGGAAATCCCAGCAGGCTTTGCCACCCAAAGCAACCATGTGGAAGGTTCTAGAACCCAGGGAGAAGCCCCCCTGCAGGAGGCCATCCCTCCTACCCAGGGGCTCCACCACCTGCAGACAGAGCCACCATCACTCACCTTTTTTTCCTTCCAGTTTTGTTTGAGATATAATCGACACACTTCACTGTGTAAGTTTAAGGTGCATGATTTGACTTCCATGCATCATAAAATAATGACCACAGTAGTTGTTGTTCATTGCTAAGCTGTTTCTGACTCTTTGTGACCCTGTGGACTACAGCACACCAGGCTTCCTTGTCCTTCACCATCTCCCGAAGTTTGCTCATATTCATGTCCATTGAGTCTGTGACACTATCTAAACATCTCATCCTCTGTCGTCCCCTTCTCCTTTTGCCTTCAACCTTTCCCAGCATCAGGGTCCATTCCAATTAGTCGGCTCTTCGCATCAGGTGGCCAAAGTATTGGAGCTTCAGCTTCAGCATCAGTCTTTCCAGTGTATATTCAGGGTTGGGAAATTCCTTTTAGGATTGACTGGTTTGATTTGCCTGCTGTCCAAGGGACTCTCAAGAGTCTTATCCAGCCCAATTCAAAAGCATCATTTCTTCAGCACTCAGCCTTCTTTATGTTCCAACTCTCACATCCATACATGACTGCTGGAAACCACAGCTTTGACTCTGTATGGGCTTTGGATAGCAAAGTGATAGCTCTGCTTTTTAACATGCTGTCTAGGTCTGTCATACCTTTTCTTGCAAGGAGCAAGCCTGTTTGTCCACAGTGATTTTGGAGCCTAAGGAAATAAAATCTGCCACTGTTTCCACTTTTTCCCCATCTATTTGCCATGAAGTGATAGGAAGGGATGCCGTGATCTTCGTTTTTTGAATGTTGAGTTTTAAGCCAACTTTTTCACTCTCCCCTTTCACCTTCATCAAGAAGCCCTTTAGTTCCTCTTTGCTTTATGCCATAATGGTGATGTCTTCGGTATATCTGAGGTTGTTATTTCTCCTGGCAGTCTTGATTCTAGCTTGTGATTCATTCAGCTTGGCATTTCACATGATGTGCTCTGCATATAAGCTAAATAAGCGGGATGATGATATATAGCCTGGACATACTCCTTTCCCGATTGTGAACTAGTCTGTTGTTGTTCCATGTCAGATTCTAACTGTTGCTTCTTGACCTGCATACAGGTTTCTCAGGAGACAGGTAAGATGGTCTATTAGTCCCATCTCCTTAAGAATTTTCCTCATTTTGTTGCGATCCACACAGTCAAAGGCTTTAGGGTAGTCAGTGAAGCAGAAGTTTTTCTGGAATTCTCTTGATTTTTGTATGATCCAGCAAATGTTGGCAATTTGACCTCTGATTCCTCTGTCTTTTCTAAATTCAGCTGGTACATCTGGAAGTTCTTAGTTCTTGTTCTGTTGGAGCCTAGCTTGAAGGATTTTGAGCATTACTTTGCTATCACGTAAGATGAGTGCCATTGTACAGCAGTTTGAACATTCTTTGGCATTGCCTTTCTTTGGGACTGAAATGAAGACTGACCTCTTCCAGTCCTGTGGCCAAATTTTGGTAAGTTTTCCAAATTTGCTGGCATATTGAATGCAGCACTTTAATAGCATCATCTTTTAGGATTTGAAATACCTCAGCTGGAATTCAATCACCTCCACTAGCTTTGTTTGTAGCAATGCTTCCTAAGGCCCACTTAACTTCACACTCCAGGATGTCTGGCTCTAGGTGAGTGACCACACCATCATGGTTAGCCAAGTCATTAAGACCTTTGCTATACAGTTCTTCTGTATATTCTTGTCACCTCTTCTCAATCTCTTCTGCTTCTGTTAGTCCATACCATTTCTGCCCTGTATCATGCCCATCTTTGCATGAAATGTTCCCTTGGTATCTTCAATTTTCTTGAAGAGATCTCTACTCCTTCCCATTCTGTTGTTTTCCTTTATTTCTTTATATTGTTCAGTTAAGAAGGCTTTCTTATTTTTCCTTGCTCTTCTCTGGAACTCTGCTTTCAGTTGGGTATATCTTTCCCTTTCTCCTTTGCCTTTAGCTTCTCTTCTTTTCTAAGCTATTTGTATGGTCTCCTCAGACAGCCACTTTGCCTTCTTGAATTTTTTTTCCTTTGGGATTGTTTTAGTCACTGCCTCCTGTACAGTGTTACAAACCTCTGTCCACAGTTCTTCAGGCACTCTGTCTATCAGATCTAATCCCTTGAATCTATTTGTCACTTCCACTGTATAATCATAATGGCTTTGATTTATGTCATACTTGAATGGTCTAGTGGTTTTCCATACTTTCTTCAATTTCGGGCTGAATTTTGCAATAAGGAGTTCATGATCTGGGACACAGTCAGCTCCCGGTCTTATTTTTTCTGACTGTATAGAGCTTCTCAATCTCTGGCTGGAAAGAAAATAATCAGTCTGATTTTGGTGTTGACCATCTGGTGATGTCCATGTGTATGTAGAGTCTTCTTTTGTGTTTTTGGAAGAGGGTGTTTGCTATGACCAGTGCATTCTCTTGGCAAAACTCTATTAGCCTTTGCCCTGCTTTACTTTGTACTCCAAGACAAAACTTGCCTGTTATTCCAGGTATCTCTTGAATTCGTAATTTTGCATTCCAGTCCCCTGTGATGAAAAGGACATCTTTCTCTGGTGTTCATTCTAGAAGGTCTTGTAGGTCTTCATAGAACCATTCAACTTCAGGTTCTTTGGCATCAGTCCTTGAGGCATAGACTCAGATTACTGTGATATTGAATGGTTTGCCTTGGAAACAAGATCATTCTGTCATTTTTGAGATTGCACCCCAGTGCTGCATTTTGGACTCCTTTGTTGACTATGAGGGCTACTCCATTTCTTCTAAGGGATTCTTGTAGTAGATATAATGGTCATCTGAATTAAATTTGAATTAAATTTAATCTGAATTTAATTTAATTTAATTAAATCCCCATCCATTTTAGCTCACTGCATTCCTAAGATGTCAGTGTTCACTCTTGCCATCCCCTGCTTAACCACGTCCAACTTACCTTGATTTATGGATGTAACATTCCAGGTTCCTATGCAGTATTGTTCTCTGCAAAGTCAGACTTGACTTTCACCATCAGACACATCCGCAGCTTGGAGTTGTTTCTGCTTTGGCCCAGCCTTTTTTACCATAGAGTCTGTAGACTCCAAGACTGGGCTGCCTCAGGCCAAACAAATAACAGCGAGGGAGCACGAACCCCACCATCAGCAGAACATTTGATTACAGATTTGCTGAGCATAGCCCTGCACCAGAGCATGACCCAGTGTTTCCCCACAGCCAGTCCCTCCCGCCAGGAAACTTGTACAAGCCCCTTCTTCTCATCATCAGAGAGTAGACAGTAAGGTTAGTGATCCTCTGTCATCTCATTAGATATAACATTAAAGAAATAAAAAAAATTTCCTTATGAGAACTCAGGATTCAATCTCTTACCTTTCATATATAACATGTAATTAACAGTAGTGTTAATTATATTTATCATATTATACATTACTTCTTATTACTGGAGATGTGTGCCTGTTGATTGCCTCAGTCAATTCCCTTTCCCCATCCCTGTACTTCACCCCACCCCACCCCGGGCTTGTTAACCATAGTCTGATCTCTTTTTCTATAAGTTTTTTGGTTTTTGATATGTAATTAATCTACAACAGTGTATTAGTTCCTGTTCCACAACGTAGTGATTTGGTTCTTCTATACATTTCAAAATGGTCACCTAAAATGTTTTGACTTGGTCTAGTTACAGCATGCCACCATACAGAAGAATTGCGTAGATATTCACTATATTCTGGTTCCCTGAGGGCTCAGACAGTAAAGAGCTTGCCTGCAATATAGGAGATGCAGGTTCGATCCCTGGGTAGGGAAGATCCCCTGAATAAGGAAATGACAACCCACTCCAGTATTCTTGCCTGGAGAATCCCGTGGAGGGAGGAGCCTGTGCAGTCCCTGGGGTCGCAAAGAGTAGGACACGACTGAGCAACTCCACCTCCTTTCACTATTCACTACGTTCCCCACACTGTACATTTCACACCCATGACTCACTTATTTTTCACCTGGAAATCTCTGCCTTTTACTCTGCCTTACCTGTTTCTTTCCTTCCCCTACCCTTACCCACTCTGTCTGTTTTCTGTGCGTTTCTGTTGTGTTGTGATGTTCGTTTGTCTCTTAGATCCCACGTGTAAGCAAATCTGATACACTTGCAGCGTTTGTCTTTGTCTTTGACTTATTTCACTTGGCATAGTACTCTCTAGTTCGCAAGACTGCATTCTTTTTATGGCAATTATTCCATAGTGTGTGCGTGTGTCTAACATATCTTCTTTATCTGTCCATCTGCTGATGAACAGTTACGTTGCTTCTGTATCTTGGCTGCTGTAAATACTACAGTGAGCATAGACGTGCTGCTGCTGCTGCTGCTGCTGCTGCTTCTAAGTCGCTTCAGTCGTGTCCGACTCCGTGCGACCCCATAGACTGCAGCCCACCAGGCTCCGCCGTCCCTGGGATTCTCCAGGCAAGAACACTGGAGTGGGTTGCCATTTCCTTCTCCAATGCATGAAAGTGAAAAGTGAAAGGGAAGTCGCTCAGTCGTGTCCGACTCTTAGCGACCCCATGGACTGCAGCCTACCAGGCTCCTCCGTCCATGGGATTTTCTAATAATGCACAAATGTTCCCTTTTCTCCACATCCTCACCAGTACTTGTTATTTGTTGTCTTTTTGATAATAGCTATTTTAACAAGTGTGAAATGACAACTCCCTGTGGTTTTGATTTGTGTTTCCCTACGTGAGTCTGAGTGAACTCCAGGAGTTGGTGATGGATAGGGACGCCTGGCGTGCTGCGATTCATGGGGTCGCAAAGAGTTGGACACGATTGAGCGACTGAACTGAACTGAAAGATCAGTGACGTGCGGCATCTTTTCACGTCTTTGGTCATCTGTGTGTCTTCTCTGGAAAAACATCTGTTCAGATCCTCTGCTCATTGTTTAATCAAGTTGTTTTTTAATGGTCAGTTATAGGAGTTCCTTGAATACTTTGGACATTAATCCATTATCAGATGTATCATGTGTAAATATCTTCTCCCATTCAGTTGGTGGCCTTTTCATTTGTTGATAGGTTCCTTCACTGGGCAGAAGGTTTTTAGTCTGATGTAGTCCCATGCATTTGTTTTTGCTTTTGTTTCCCTTGCACCATCCCTAAGTTTGACTTTCATATAAAAGGAATTATACAGTGCAATTTTGCATTTGGCTTTTTTTCCACACAATATTACCATCATGGGCCTTTTTCCTAGTCTTCAAAATAAGGAAAAGTGTCTAGTTTTTGAGAGAATTCTTTTTTCTTCTTTTTACCTTGATAATTAAATAAATAAATTTAAATTACTTTGGAAGCTTAGAGATAAACCCCAGTAGAACTTAAAACATGGTATAAATCTCTTACAACAACAAGCCAAAACCAGAGAAAGCAGGGATCTTGTAAGAAAAGGAAAGCAAACAGTAAAAGGTCAGTATAAAAACACAAATGATATAAAATAAGGTGGCAGAGTTCATAGTAAACATCATTGCTGTAACCATATATGTAAATTGCTTAAATCCTCCATTGAAAGCCAGAAATTATCCAACTGATGAGAAAACTAAACCCATGATATTGTCACACAAATTCGAATTCAGAGCAAGAAAAGTTACCAAAGGGAACAGTGACGTCATTTTGTACAGTTAAAAATTATTGCTTTATTTACAAGTTTTAAAATTAAATAAGATACTCATTAATACATTTTCATTGTTCATTTCATTGTTTCATTTTCATTGCAAAATCCAAACAGTGTACATGTGTGCAGGCCTTTTCTTGGCTCCTGGCTGAAGGACCAACTATTTTCATTTTCTCCTGATAAATTACAGTCATTACACGCTGTGTGATTTTGGATTTTAGACACTTGTGAAGACTCTTAAGTGCAAAATCCTTATTGATCCTTATGATGCTATCCCCATATTTTACACTCGTTTATTCAAGAGCAGTTTGATTCTGGTTTTGGTTTTTTTAGCAACTTGACTTTCACTGACTTCTGAGAGCTTCCAGGTTACTTTCATAAAAACAACTCCCTTTGCACTGAAAGTTCTTTAGTTTTTTTCACTTAAGGACATAATTGCAGAACAAGTACAATTGGCTTGAATAAGTTGAAGGACAAGCACAGGGGCTCACAGGTGGGGAGAGAAGCTTCAGGTGGCAGGGGAGGGGGCAGTGAGGGACAGCCTGTGACCAGCCCGCAGTGGATCCTCACAGGAGCATGGGTCACTCAGGGCTTGGTTAGGAGAACTTCTGTGGGCCTGCATCTTCATGCTCCCAGGAGGCCACAGCTGTCTGATCAGGAGACCATAGCTGTCGGATCCATCAGTCACTCAGTGCTCAGACACTCAGCCGTGTCCGACTCTTTGTGACCCCTTGGACTATAACCCGCCAGGCTCCTCTGTCCGTGGAATTTTTCCAGGCAAGAATACTGGAGTGGGTGGCCATTTCCTCCTCCAGGGGATCTTCCTGACCCAAGGATCGAACTCACGTCTATTAAATCTCCTGCACTGACAGGCGGATTCTCTACCACTAGTACCACCTGGGAAGCCCCAGCTGTACGATAGCTACCCGGAAATGGAATTGTGGGTTGAAAGTGAAGTGCGTTTTAGATGATGGTAGTGGTGGTGTGGTGGTTTAGTTGTTAAATTGTGTCTGACTCTTTGAGACCCCATGGACTGTAGCCTGCCAGGTTCCTTTGTCCATGGGATTTCTAGATACTCTCAGTCGACTAAAAAGATGCACAACGTGAGAGTTGCAAGTTGTTTTATTTGGGGCAAATGAGGACTGCAGCCTTGGAGACAGCCCCTCAGATAGCTCTGAGAGCCTGCTCCAAAGAGGCAGTGGGGCAAGGTCAATATATAAGATTCTGGTGAAGGGGGAGTTCAGTACAATCAAGCATTCGTTTTACAAAGGCTTTCTGCTAGTCAGGAGGAGCTGATATCATCATGAAGGGATGCAGTGCTTTTCTAGATAGGAGGAGATGCAAGGATTGGGTCACGAAATGAATTCCTGAAAATACAGACCTGTTCCACCACATTCCCTGGAGCACAGAGTGCCTCACTCTCCACCCCAAACTCCCTCCGGGGGTGTTGAAGGTCAACAGCTGCAGCAGCGCAGGGTCTTCGCAGAGGCAGATGGCAAATGCCCTTGGTGTGCGTGCGTGCATGCGTGCTGAGTCACTTCAGTTGTGTCTGATTCTGCGACCACTGACTGTAGCCCACCAGGCTCCTCTGTGGGATTCTCTAGGCGAGAATACTGGAGTGGGTTGCCATACCCTCCTCCAGGGGATCTCCCCACTAGGGATCGAACTCATGTCTCTTACGTTTCCTGCATTGGCAGGCAAGTTTTTACCACCTGGGAAGCCCTTGTTATTCAGTCCCTGGCAAATGCTCTTGGCGAGTGGCAATTTGTAGTTGACACACCAAATCGCCATTTAAAAGGCAGTTCAAATTTCACACAACTACAGCAAAGAAAGCATATATTCATGCTCTAGCCTTGTTAGCAAACTTCTTGATTTTTGCTCTAATCTGTAGGATGAAAAATCGTGTGTTGTTTTTAACCCACCTGTCCTTGATGACCTAAAGTGAGCTTCTCTTCTCTTTTAGTGTTTATTTAATTGGCTGTGTCGGTCTTCCCTGGGGGAAGACCGCGCACGGGGTCTTTCATTGCAGTGCGCGGACTCCCTGGCTGTGTCACACAGGCTCAGGAGTGATGGCGCACAGGCTGAGTTGCTTCACGACATGTGGGATCTTAGTTCCCCGACCAGGGATCCAGCCAGGGGTGAAGCCCTCATCCCTACACTGCAAGGCAGATTCTTAACCCCTGGACCGCCAGGGAAGTCCCCAAGCATCTTTTCTTAGGCTCACTGGCTGTTTCCCTTTCTTTGTGGATTACCTGTTCTTATTCTTTGCCCTTTTTTCCTATAGGGTTATCTTTGTTTGTCTTCTTGATGGAGAGCAGCTTTATACATATTCTGGATATAATTTGTTTATATGTTTGAAACATTTTCTCCCACAGTAAAAACATGGGGGTGGGTGATGTAGGGCAGAGTTTATGCACACAAGCGCTGGGGCCCAGCCGCCTGGGTTTGAATCCCGGTTCTGCTCCTTCTTAGCGGGGTACTGTGCTGAGCTTAGTCGCTCAGTCGTGTCCGACTGTTTGCAACCCCATGGACTATAGCCCGCCAGGCTCCTCTGTCCATGGGGATTTTCCAGGCAAGAATACTGGAGTGGGTTGCCATGCCCTCCTGCAGCGGATCTTCCCAACCCAGGTCTCCTACACTGCAGGCGGATTCTTTACCGTCTGAGCCACCAGGGAAGCCCATGAATCCTGGCGTGGATGCCTGTCCCTTCTCCAGGGATCTTTCCGACCCAGAAGCTGGACAAATTACGCAACTTCCCTGTGCTTCTGCTTCCTTGCCTGTAAAACTGAGCTCATACACGGGGTTGTGAAGATCAGATGAGTTAGTACAGATAAGGAGCTGGCAGCAGGCTGACACTGCTCAAGCCTTCTTCAGTTATATCTTTCTCTCCTTAAAAATCTTTCTCATTTTTATAGAAAGTCCATCAGTCTTTTTAACTCATTTAAACCTTATCTTCTGGATGTTGTGTTGTATGATTAGGAAGGCCATTCCCAAGAGGTGCAGTTTACAGGGATAGGTAACTGTGAGAAAGTGTCTTGAGATGGAAGCCCAGGTAGAGCAGAGTCAGGAAGAGATGTGCACGCAAGCTGTCGTGCCCACTGTGCTGTTTCTGCAGAGTGGGGCATAGCAGGGATACAGGGGCCTGACGACAGGAGTGAGGCTGACTTTAGGTATTTTCACTGAACTCTGTGCTTTCTAAAGCGGCACTGCCCACTTCGTGAGCCCCCGGTGGTGACACGTGGCTCTTCAACAACCTGATATGTGACCAATCCTCACTGAAACAGGCTGAGTGTAAAAACAAATACCAAGTCTTGCAGACTTGAGACACAGGAAAAGGAAGCAAACTATCTTATCAATCGTTTTTGTATTACATGTTGACTTAATATCCTGGATATATTAGGATATATTAGATTAAAGAAAATATATTAAAATTTCTTTTGAATTTTTAAAAAATATGATTACTAGAAAACCTTAAATTGTATATGAGACCCACATTATATTTCTACTGGACACAGTGCTCAAAAAAGAGGCAATATTTTATTTCCCAATGTCCCTAAACGCCATCAAAAAGTGGCTGTACATTAAGCCTTAAGAAAAAGCTCAGTAAATATTTATTAAAATTGTATAGGTCTTACTCTCTCACTACAATGCAGCAAAACAAGAAAATAAATTTAAACAATGCAAAAACCTCAAATCAGAAATATTGGGTTGCCATGTCCTTCTCTGGGGCATCTTCCCAACCCAGGGATCAAAACCATGTGGCTTATGACTCCTGCATTGGCAGGCGGGTTCTTCACCACTAGCGCCACCCGTATTGACATTAAAAATAAAATCCACAATTATAAAGACGTCAGCACTCCTCTCAGTAATTAGGAGAACTAGGGAACACAAAATCAGTAAGGATATAAGAAGAATTGAATGCCTTCAAACCAACTGGAATGAATTAACATTTATAAGACACTCCACTCAACAATAGCAGAATACACTTTGTTTTTCACCTGTACGTGGAATATTCACTAAGATAGACCACACCGCATTTTAACTAATTAAAAGAATTTAAATCACACAGAGTGTGACCTCACCATAATAGAATTAAACAGAAATCAACCACATAAAGAGAGCAGGAAAACCTCCTAGCACTTGGAAATGAAGCAGCACATTTCTATGTAATTTCTGAGTTAAAGAGGAAGTCTCCAGGGAAGTTAGAAATGAACAAACTACCCTTCTTCACAGATGGTATGATGTGGACACAGAAAATCTCAAAGAATCTACCAAAAAAAAAACCCTCTTAGAACTAATAATGAACACTAGGACTTCCCTGGTGGTCCAGTGGTTAAGAGTCAGCCTTGCAATGCGGGCGATGCAGGTTCAGTCCCTGGTCTGGGTACTAAGATCCCGTGTACTGTCTTGGCTGGAAAATCCCATGGACGGAGGAGTCTGGTGGGCTGCAGTCCATGGAGTCGCTAAGAGTCAGACACGACTGAGCGACTTCACTCTCACTTTTCACTTTCATGCATTGGAGAAGGAAATGGCAAACCACTCCAGCGTTCTTGCCTGGAGAATCCCAGGGATGGGGGAACCTGGTGGGCTGCCGTCTATGGGGTCGCACAGAGTCGGACACGACTGAAGCGACTTAGCAGCAGTAGCAGCAGAGGCAAGGATGCTAAGCCTGAGAGTCACAACTAGAGAAGCCCGCCTGCCACAACTAAGACTCAACACAGGCAAATAAATAAATAGATATTTTTTAAAAATAGTAAAAACACTTAAAACACAATGCCCAGTGCTGGTGTGGAGCAACTGGAACTCTCATACACTGCTGATTTCAAAATGGCACAGCTGCTCTGGAGAATCGCTGACAGCTTCTTATACAGTGAAATATGCACTTCCCTCTAAGCCGGAGAATCCTGGGTGTTTACCTAGGCCGTGTCTCCATAGCAACGCTATTGAATTTGGGGCTGCTTCCCCCCGTTCGGGGCTTGCTCTCCTTCCTGTTCTTTGCAGGCTTAGCACCATCCCTGGCCTCTACTGCCGGATGCCTACAGCACCCCTGTCCCGACAAATAACAAACCAAGATGTCTCTCCACCTCACTGAGTATCCATCCAGGGAGCAAAAATAGTTTGTAGCTGAGAGCCACTTACCCTAGAGAAACAAAAATCTACGTTCATACAGAAATCTGTACACAAATGTTGATACTAAGTCTGTTCATAATTGTCAAAAGCTGGTAACAACTCAAATGTCCTCTAACAGATGGATAAATAGATACAGGAACATTCACACAAATTGTTGTTGTTGTTTAGTTGTTAAGTCATGTCCGACTCTTTGCGACCCCATTGTCTGTAGCCCACCAAGCTCCTCTGTCCATGGAATTCTCCAGGCAAGAATACTGGAGTGGGTTGCCATTTCCTTCTCCAGGGGATCTCCCCAATGCAGGGATCGAACCCACATTGCTTACATCTGGCAGGCGGGTTCTTTACCACTACTCAGTAATAAAAAGAAATGAGCTGTTGACACAATTGAGATGAATCTCAGAGGCATTTTGCTGAGTGAAAGAAGTCAGAAAGTTTCCATAGTATGTGATTCCACTTATATGACATTCTGAACATGACAAGGCTGTAGGGATAGAGAACAGATGAGTGGTTGCCAGGGGTGAGGGGTGGGGGGAGGCTGTGACTCAAGTCGGAAGCCCAGGAGTGTTTGAAGTGATGGAGCTCTTGTGTGTCCTGGTTGTAGTGCTGGTGACAAGAATCTATACAAGGGTCGAAATTCATAGAACTGTATATACCAAAAAGTCAATTTTATTGTATGTTCATTTAAAAACTGACACATTGTAAAAAGAGATGTCCTCATTTAGGTTAAGTATTTTCTGCCCACCGCCCAAATATAATAAAACAGTGATCTGTCTGGCTCTGAATTAAGGCAGACATTTACATACAGCATAAGAAAATCAAATCTGGAGATACTTTAGAAGAATAACATTGGGCACAGAAATTACTGCAAACATAGTATAATGTTTGAAACCAAAATTTATCATACTAATAGGCCAGAGGAGAAAATTACCCCAAGTTTCAAAAAGGTTCGAAAGGGAAATAGGACATCAATTTCCATCTAAACGAAACTCAGAAGCATACTTGCTAAAATTTGTAAAGAGCATCTCAGATCTATAAAAGCATTCTACATAATGAAGAATTGCTGGTGGCAATAAAGGCAAGACGATGATGCTTGATACCCCAGCGGTGGTTCTGGAAGCTGTGGCCAGTGCAACGCAATGAGGAGGGAAACGAGACATAAGCCCATAGAGAAGGAAAGTCAGACCCGCCGTTATCTGTCAGGGATGGCTGCCTACGTAAGATCCTGAGGGAGTCAAAAATGCTGGATCTAACAAGGCAGTTCAGGGAGGTGGTGGATGATAAAAGAAGCATGCCAAGACGATTTGTCTGGGGGACTTCCCTGGTGGCCCAGCGTTTAAGACTCTGCCTCTCAGGCTGATGGCACTGGTTTGATCCCCGGTCGGGGTACTGAGGTCCCAAATGTCACGAGACGTGTCCAGAAAATATAAAGAACTGAAAATTAGTTCTTTTTGTGTACATTAACAAAACTCAGGTTTTCCATCAGTTAGAAAGCCCTGTTGATAAGAAAACAGTGAGCACCCTAAAGAAAAATAGGCCAAACAATTCTCTTAAGAAAAGTGGCTGGTGATTAAATGAAAACGGGGAAAAAAAAAACAACTCACTGGTAATGACAGAAGTACAATTAAGCAACACTGAGGCACCAGGCATTTCAAAATAGCAGAGACTTTTGAACATAAATACATTTAAAACCTCGTGTTGGGCGGATTTTTAAATGAGTGCTCTTGAGCACAGCTGATGGGAAGAGAGAGAGCAATATTTGTACCAGTCTCCTTACAAGAACGTGTTTGTATACTGTCTAGTGTTTCTGTTACTAGAAATTTATCTTGAAAAATAATCAGAAAGGTATACAAATATTTATTAGGCTGTCCCTTCAAGCAAAAATTAGGCAGGGATGGAGGAAGAATCCTAAATGCCCACCAATAGGGCACTTTTTATTTTAAAGACAGTGTACAGCTATGCAAAGACACAAGCATTAAAAAGCATGTTTTCAGAGAATAGGTGAATATTCATGACATACTATTTTTTAAAGGCAGGATCGAGCATTACATGTGTAGTAGAGTGGGCATAGAAAATAAAGATATTCTTGTCATTTTCAATGGCTCGGACCAAAAATATTTAAGGATGACGTAAGAGTAACCATGGTCCCAGGCAGTAGTGCATAACACAGGCATGCGAGCTTCAGTGCACTTCGCTCTGAGTCTTCATGGACTGACTTTTCTTATTTATGTTAAAGAGCTTAATGTGAGTTTCTATTTAACATCTGGCAATGGACACAACACTGAGATCTTCAGATTTTATGTTCCAAATCAGAGACTTCTGCATCAGGTCATCTTTCCATTTAACAAAGCAAGTCAGGCAACTTGTTCTGGCAGCTCAATCTGTTGTTGAAGCATCTCTTTCTTTAGCTACAAAAGCAGCAGGTCCTGGCAAACTCCCGTTCACACGAGGAAAATGCCTTTTGGTAGGTCTGAGTCTCAATTGGTCACTGAAAGAATCGGGATTTAAGAATAAAATTGTATGCTTCCCCTTCTCCTCTTTAAAGTATAAAAAGTAGGCAGCTGACATTGGAACATGTTCTCTTAGATGTCGTATAGGATTTCCTGGGTTTACTTTTTGCTTTTTAACTTAACTCTGAAGCTCTTGGTTCCCACCCTCCTGTTTGGAATGGTTTCTCAATTACTGATTGAGAACGTGATGGTTTGAGAAAATAACTAGACAGATATTCAAATCACAAACTTAAGGCCGCTGAGGAAGGGTTGGGTGTTCAAACGGGAGAGGCGGGGACGGTCACTGCGTCGCTTGACTTTCGCCACACCTGGCACCAGCGTCAGGTCAGGAGGAATGAAGGAGAAGCTGGGGTCTTGCTCTAGCCCCATCCCCTGGAGAAGTCGCTCCTGCCACTGGGCTGGGTTGTGTCCCCAGGCCAGATAAAGACGAAGTCCTGGTGATCTTGGGGGACTGGCTGTGCAGAGCTCAAAAAACTGAGCAGGGCATGATATTTGGAGCATCTCCATGGAAACAAGGATGCACACTCATGCCCAGGCTGGCACCGTGGTGACACCGCCCATACCAGTCTGAACTAGTTTCCCAGTCCCATTCCCCTGGGAGCAAGGTGGGAGGGGACTTCCCAGGGAGCTAGCCAGTGTGGGTAGGACTCTCAGTCTGGGTCTGATCAGCCTCTGAAATCAGAGTTGTGTTTTTGTTGCTTTTCAACCTGTTTTTACAACTTAGAACTTAAATATACTTTCTTTTTTTTTTCCCCCAAAGAAGACTGTCCATTTGACTAGGAAACTGCTCGTGTTTTTTAATGATATACTTTTATCAGAAAATTAAATCGTGGTTGTTTTATTTACCAACCTTCATTGAATCATATATTTGTCTCCGTAGGATAAACCCCAAACAGTTCAGCAAATTAGCCCCAAATTGTCCCATGCTTTAAGATGGACAGTAGCCATCACCCAAGACATCAGATATTGCAAGCATTTATACCTATTTTGGGCTTTCCAGTTGGTGCTAGTGGTAAAGAACCTGCCTGGCAATGCAGGAAACATAAGAAACACTGATTCAGTTTCTGGGTTGGGAAGATCCCCTGGAGGAGGGCGTGGCAACCCACTCCAGTATTCTTGCTTGGAGAATCCATGGACAGAGGAGCCCGGTGGGCTACAGTGGGGTCACAAAGAGTTGGACATGACTGAAGTAACTGAGCACGCACATACCTATTTTAACAAAGTGATGTGACCATTTAGCATTTCTAAAATAAATCTGTTGGATAAATAACTTACACACTTGACATAAATTTCAAACAGAGCAAACAGAATTATGGTGAAAAAAGCCTCCCCTTCTAACCACTGGCCCTTGGGGCCAATATCTGTGTGTGTTACACAAATGATAAGCTCTATGTACATTGTTTATGTCTTGCTTATTTTTTTAACTTAGCAAAATGGGGTTTTTTAATTTATTGATTTTATTTATATTTGGTTGCGCTGGGGTCTTCATTGCTCTTCACGGGCTTTCTCTAGTCGCAGCAAGCGGGGTCTGCTCTCTAGTTGCGGGGCTTGAGCTTCTCACTATGATGGCTTTTCTGTTGCGGAGCACAAGCTCTGGGCACACCGGCTCAGTACGTGTGGCACACAGGCTTAGTTACTCTGTGACGTGTCAAATCTTCCCAGACCAGGGATCAGACCCATGTCCCCTGCATTGGTAGGCAGATTCTTATCCAATGCGCCAAAATGTTTTGACAGTATTTCCAGATCAGCCCAAAGAGAGGTCCCTATTTTTTTTCTTTTCTTTCTTTTTTTTTAAGCTTTATGGAGCTCCACTGCTTATGATATTCCATAATTGATTCAACCAGTCCCCTGTTGATGGATATTTGCAACTAGAAATGTTGTGTATCAAGGATGTTCTTTACAGCGTTATCATAATAAAAGGCAGATCTATACAATGGCGTACTGTAGGAATTGCTAAGTGGAACTGTTGGGTGAAAGGTTGTATACTTTTGAAATTTTGAGACCTCATCACCAGGCTGTCTTCACACTTCAGGTGGGTGTGAAGGTGCTGGCTTCAGGAAGGTATAACATCCGATGAGTTCATCTTGACCAGTGAGCTGGGCATAAATGATGCCGTGTTGTGGTTTTACTTTGCATTTCTCTTGTTGTGGGGCTGAGCATCTTGTCTAGCACGTGTCTTTTCAAATCTGTATCTGTTTTGGTACTTTTTTGTAAGCTACCCTATTACCCAAGCCATCTTGAGAAAAACCTAACAATTGGCTTGTGATGTGTGTGAGCTTGCCAAAGCTTGGGTTTGGGCAGCTGGTTTGTGTGGGGGCACACCTGGCCCCCCAGGGCCTGCAGGGTAACTCGCACTTAATGTGTGACCCTTTAGTCCCATAGCGAGCGGGGGAGTAGCTGTCAGCACCCAGGTGACACCGAGGCCCCATGGCCCCCATGGCGGCCCTCCTTGCATTTCCCTCGCGGACCAGAGACCACGCTGCAGCAGGACTCGGCCTGGGCTCTGAAATCCAGCTTCATTGTCATTAGTCAAGGATGAAAAGCGATGCTCTAGGGCCGCTTTTTAACTGCAAGCCTTTTCGGTCACTTCTGTCCAACCTAGTGCCTGCGGGGTTTGCGTTACTCTTCTACCTGTAGAAGTGGGCACAGCTTTGTGCCTGGACAGTCGGATCGTGCGGGAAGCAAGGCCTGGCAGAGAGAGGACACGAATCCACCCAGCGTGGCCGCGGCTGGCGGCAGCAGGACTCCAGGCCCAAAGCAGAGGGCAGGGCTGTCCTTAGACAGCTTTCTCTCCCCCTCGCCCCCTCCAGGAAGCAGCACTGCGGGGAAGCCAGGCGTCGGGCAGGTGCCCGGCGCTCAGCACTCAGGCAACACGTGATGAAGAAAGGAGCACGGGGAGGCTCTGGAGCTGGGGGCACCCCAGCCCTGACCCGGGGTCTCAGACTCTGCCACGCCTCAGAACCGCCTGGGGAACTTCTTGAAGGACAGGTTATGAATGGCTCTGGGGAGGCGCCTGGGAATCTGCATTTTCACAAACGTGGTCACGGAGTCAGGCTGAAATATGTGGGACTTCCCCCTCTTTTTTTTTTTTTCCTCATGCATCGAACCTGGACTGGTGATCTGTTTTGCATATGATAATATACATGTTTTAATGCTATTCTCTCAAATCATCCCAGCCTCACCTTCTCCCACAAAGTCCAAAAGTCTGTTCTTTATATCTATGTCTCTTTTGCTGTCTCGCATATAGGGTCATCATTACCATCTTTCTAAATTCCATATATATGTGTTAGTATACTGTATTGGTGTTTTTCTTTCTGACTTACTTCGCTCTGTATAGTAGGCTCCAGTTTCATGCACCTCATTAGAACTGATTCAGATGCATTCTTTTTAATGGCTGAGTGATATTCCGTTGTGTATATGTACCACAGCTTTCTTATCCATTCATCTGCTGATGGACATCTAGGTTGCGTCCATGTCCTGACTATTATAAACAGTGCTGCGATGAACATTGGGGTACACGTGTTCCCCCTCCTTTTTTTTGCCCGCTAACTCTTATCGGTTCTTTGACTCTGACAGCCCCTTCCGGAAGCCTGCTGTCTCTGGCTGCCTGCCTCCCCCCTCGCCTGCCAAGGTGAAGCCCCCCGGTCACTGCGGACATCCCTGCAGAGCTGTCACTGGCTGTGCCCAGTGTGTGTGCCCCTCTGTGTCGCCAGCACTGAGCCCATCCTCTACCTGGAGGGGGCTCTGGGCACATGTTTGTGGAACGAGTGAGCTGGGGAGGGCAGAAGGCATCACCGACCCCAGCCCCCTAGCCGGGTGGCCTCCTGAGCTGGCCACCCCCCGGAAGCAGGGATCAGGTCTTGGTCCTCTAGGGATCTCCAGGGCCCACAGCTCCCAGTAGGTGCACAGCAAACGCATGCTGTCTCTTGTGTGCTGACCGGGGCCAGGCCTTGCAGGAAGCCACCTGGTAGAGGAGATGGGCCATCGGGCGTCCAGTCCGGCTGGAGCCAGGAAAGGAGGATTAACGGCGGGCACAGCTAATGGCACCCTTGGGAAGAGAGGCCCCATGGCCACGAGGAGGAGGGGTCTGGGAGCCAAGCCTTCGGGTGGAAGTTGTGAGCCGTGGGCAGTACAGGAGTAAGACCCATCACTCGATGCCAGGCCTGGCTCCCATCTGAGAGCTGGTTTAGAAGTTCTCCCTTAACAAACTGTCTCAAGCACCTACTTGAAAGGGATTCCCTGGTGGCTCAGTCGTAAAGAGACTGCTTGCAAGGCAGGAGACCCAGGTTTGCTCCCCGGGTTGGGAAGATCCCCTGGAAGAGGACACAGCAACCCACTCCAGTATTCTTGCCTGGAGAATTACACAGACAGAGGAGTCTGGTGGACTACAATCCATAGGGTCACATAGAGTCGGACACAACTGAAGTGACTTAGCACACACATGCATGCACCCACTTGAAAGCACCATGTAAAGCTAAAAAGACAACTAGCCAGAAGGAGCTGATAATCGAGGGTGGGACGGAGGACATCACGTCGACCTGCAAGGAAGGTGGGGCAGTGGCCCGGCACTACCACCGGCCTGTGGGCTCTTGAGAAACCTGGGCGTGTGTGTGGAAGGGCGTCCCTAGCAGGGCAGTCCAGGCACAGAGCCCTGAGATCCAAAGGATGAGGAGTGAACCTTGGTTTTGCCATTCACAAGCTCTGTGGCACCCTCATCCACACAGGGGGCACCGTCGGGGGATCTCCAGGGTTGTAGTGAGGACCGAGGGAGGTGACACGTTGGAGGTCCCCAGCAGGATGCCAGCGCAGGGTAGGAGCTGGACAGGCAGCAGCTGTTACTATCCTTTGCTCGCTGGCATTTTATCTCTGACAATGCTGCATAAACAAGGTGAGAGAACAGGACATTTATGGCCACTGTTTATCAGTGAAGTGTCACACCCGTTGACGTGGCTCAGACAGGACGGTGATGACTAAGAGAGAAACACGGCCAAGAGTTTCCTGGGTTTGGACAGAAAATGATGCCCAAACTGGCAAAGGGGCATCGGGGAGTGGTCAGCAGTTCCTGCAACTCAGTCTTTTTCTCCCCAGTGGTTTTGTGTGCTTTTTTTAATCTATTCGGCTGCTTCGGGTCTCAGCTGCAGCCCTTGGATCTCCTCGGCGTGCAGGCTTCTCTAGCTGTGGTGCGGGCCTCTCCCTAGCTGTGGCACGCGGGCTGTAGAGCGCACAGGCTCAGTAGTTGCCGCGAGGGCTTCATTTCCCTGCAGCACGTGGGATCTTAGTTCCCCGACCAGAGATGGAACCCGTGTCCCCTGCATTGGAAGGCAGAGTCTTAACCACTGGCCACCAGGGAGGTCCTGAGGAAGTGTGCGAGGCAGCAGGAGAGTCCATGGGGTTCACAGAGGAGGAGTGCTGGGGGCCTGGACCAGTTCATGGACGAGTGAATGAATGAGTGGATGAATGAATGAGTGAATATACAAACGAATGAGTGGATGATGATTGATCGAATGAGTGAATGGATGGATGGCTGGATGAGAAGATGAATGGAAGATTGAATGAATGGTGAGTGAATGAATGATTGAATAATGGATGAGTGGCTGGATGAATGAATGAATGAGTGGACAAACGATTGAGTTGATGGATGAATGAATGAGTGGATGGATAAATGAATGAGTGAATGGATGAATGAATGAAGGAATGAGTGGATGAATGATTGAATGAGTGAAACAATGAGAAGACGAATGGAAGACTGAATGGTGAATGAATGAGTGGATGAATGAGTGAATGAATGGATGGATGGATGAGTGAATGAATGAATGGATGAGTGGATGGATGAGTAAATAAATGAGCAGGGCCTGGATCCCTGTCAACTCCACACGCCCATTCAAAGGCTTGAATGACTGAGGATGAAAATAATATTGATGAGGAAAAGACAACCATATTGATGTGGCAAATAATCTGACATATAAAATAAAGACAAACACCCTGGAAAACTAAAACCCACAGATGACTAATCGCCCTATAAACGGAGAAAGGGGGTGAGCTTGCGGTGAATGGGCACAGCCGGTATCAATTAGCGGTGATTCAGGCCCAACGCCCGCGGCGTGTCAGTGCCTGAGAGGCCCGCCTGCCTCTGCCCAGCGGCCTCCGGCCCCCTGTCCTCCAGGGGATCAGGACGAGGATGCTGTCGACAATCTGGGGACCTTTCCCACCTGTGACCCCAGGTGTGCCTCAGGGGTGTCGCTCAGGGAGATGGGGTTCAGCAGACACACCTTGTCTGAGGGGCTCACCGTGGAACTGGTGTCCTTTTCCTCTCTCGGGATCTACAGCACTCATCAGTCTTGGTTTGGGGTGTTTTTTATTTTCAGTTATATTTGCTTAGAATTAGCAAGCTCTAATGACTTGACATTTTCTTAAGAAACTTAAATTTAGCAGCAGGAAAAGTCATTTGTTTCAGCCCCTGTAACGGAGGCGCTTCCGGGAACTTCCTGCCCAGTGCAGCCTTGCCAGGCAAGGCTTGGTGGACGCTGGCAGAGCAGAGGGCGGGGCCTTCCATGCCCGGGCCTCGGCTCAGACGCGGGCGAGGCCAGCAGGATGTGCTGAGTGTGGTTTCGAAGCTTTCAGCACACGTGACTTGGGGACAGAGAGGCTGCAGGCTCGTTTTAGCGCCTCGTCACATTGTCTTGTGTGAGGCACAGACACTGGGGTGGGGGGAGGCAGGGTTCTCCTCTGCTGGTGGCCCAGGCCTGTCACTGGTGGGCCGCCCTGCAGCGATGTGTGTGTGTGAACTTTCTCATTGGTGCTGGGCAGGTTTAGGCTGTTGCTCTGCAATGCTGGGCTAAGTCGCTTCAGTCGTGTCTGACTCTGCGGCCCTGTGGATCGTAGCCCACCAGGCTCCTCTGTCCATGGGATTCTCCAGGCACTGGTGTGGGTTGCCATGCCCTCCTCCAGGGAATCTTCCTGACCCAGGGATCGAACCCTCGTCTCTTAGGTCCCCTGCAATGGCAGGAGGGTTCTTTACCACTAGTGCCGTGGCCAGATCCCGTTTATGCTGTTAGGCATGCCCAACTTGCAAATATGTCGCTTATTTTAAAGCGCTTTGCCAGGTCGGCTGTTCGTCTGAGCTTTGCATGGAGGCAGCAGAGTAGCTGCCCGGCAGGCTGCCTGCAGACCCCACTGGATCCCCAGCCTTGTCTGCATCTAAGGCGGCAGGGGTAGGTAGTGGGGGGCAGAGTCCAGAACTTGGAAAACCCTTGGGTTGAGTCTTGCACCCTCCAGCAGTAACTTTGGGGGCATTACTTAACCTCTGCATCTGTTTCCTTTTAATAAAATGGGACCTTCCGTGTGTCCTTCCTAGGGGCGGGGGCAGGGGGGGTGCAGAGACCATGAAGTGGGAAAGTGCCTTGTGTGTCTGGAGAATATGCTGGTCCTCCCTCCCTCTCCCTGCCTGCCTCCCTTCCTTCCAGCGTCCCTCCCGGCCCAGGGAGCTCTTGTGTTCGTTGCCAGTCTTGAACCCTGGATCAGGGTTCCAGCCAGTGGGGAGAATGGAGGTGTGAGACATGCGGGGTGATCCGGACACTGGGAGGGGACCAGGGCCCCCAGCGTTCATCACTCTCCTGGCTCCAGCCCTCCTCTGTCTATTTATTTCCCTGGGGCTGCTGTAACAAATGACCACAAACTGGGTGGTAATTAATTCTCCCCAGTTGCAGAGGCCAGAGCCTGAAATCGGCTGTCGGCAGTTTACGCCTCTTCTGCTTCTTGTGGCTCCGGGTGTCCCTGGACTTGAGGTAGCATCGCTCCCGTCTCTGCCTGGGTCCTCACCTGGCTTTCTTCCCTGTGTGTTTTTCTCTGCGTCTCTCCTACAAGGACACCTGTCATTGGATTTAGACCTCAATCCAGGATGGTCTCCTCACCTTGACATCCATAACTTAATGTGCAAAGACCCTTTTGCCAAACAGGTTCCCATTCGCAGGTGCTAGAGAGTGGGATGTAGACCCATGTATGGAGTTGTTAGTTGCTCAGTCATGTCTGAGTCTGCAAACCCATGCACTATATAGCCTGCCAGGCTCCTCTGTCCATGGAATTTCCCAGGCGAGAATACTGGAGTGGGTTGCCATTTCCTTCTCCAAGGGATCTTCCCGATCCAGGATCAAATCCACGTCTCCTGCATTGGCAGGTGGATTCTTTACCACTGAGCCACCAGGGAAACCCCACAGCTTTGGAAGGGCAGTCACAATTCACCCCACTTGACCGTCCCTGCCGGGTGGCCACAGTACAACCTGAACCCATGCTAGGTTGATAAACAGCAGAAGGAGATGGGCGTGGGGGGGAAGGTGAGGGTGGCCCCAGGGTGGCCTCAGGAAGGGTCATGAGTTTGCTTGTGAGTGAAGCAGGAGGGTGAGCTGGCATTGCCACCCGGCTTCACAGACGACACATGAGGGAACAGAGGTCCAGTGAGTTTGTTGTTTCATAGGCTCAATAATCCCATAATAAGCATGATAGAGAAGAAGCTGCCTCCAAAAAGCTTATTAGATTACGGATTTCTCTCTTTTTTTCTCTCTTCTTCAAAATGAAGATTGCTTTATTGATTACATTATAAAATCAGACCATGAAAGAAATCATCTATGCTCATTCTTCAGTTCTCGGACAGTTGAAAGGGCAAAAGGAAAAGAGGAGGGCTTCCCTGGTGGCTCAGTGGTAAAGCATTTGCCTGCCAGTGCAGAAGACACGAGTTCGATCCCTGGCCCGGGAAGATCCCATGTGCCATGGAGCCACAACTATTGAGCCTGTGCTCAATAGAGCCCGGGAACCACAACTGCTGCAGCCCGCCTGCCTAGAGCCTGTGCTCTGCTGCAAGAGAAGCCACAGCAAGAAGGCTGGGCACCACATAGAGAGCAGCCCCACCCGATGCACCTGGAGAAAAGCCCGTGTAGCAGTGAAGACCCAGCACAGCCAAAAATAAAAAAGAGACTTTTAAAAAAGAAAAAGAGTGAAATTCACCCTCAAATTCCACCCCCTGTTGATACCTGTGGTTGACATCATGACCTGGTTCCTTCTAAACGTTTTTCTGGGTGTGTAGAAGTGGGGCTCCCTCTATGGATGAGTCTCCCAGCCATTCTTCACCAGGAAGCAGTCCTGAGTCACGCTTGGCAGCTGTTGGAGATTTGATGAATGGATGACCTCTTGTGTTTGACCTTGGACTCGAGGGCGTCTCCAGCTTCACTACTGTGAGCAGGCGAGAGGTCTCTGAAAGGGTGCTGGCCACCTTTGCATCTGGAGAATTCCCTGGTGGTCCAGTGGTTAGGACTTGGAGCTTTCACTGCTGAGGGTGAGGACTCGATCCCTGCTTGGGGAACTAAGAACCTGCAAGTTGTGCACTGTGGCCAAAAATAAAATAAAACCTTTGCATCTGTCTGAGGGGCCTACCTGATAGCTCAGCTGGTAAAGAATCCACCTGCAATGCAGGAGACCTTGGTTCAATTCCTGGGTCAGGAAGATCCTCTGAAGAAGGGATAGACTACCCACTCCAGTATTCTTGGGCTTCCCTGGTGGCTCAGCTGGTAAAGAATCTGCCTGCAATGTGGGAGACCTGGGTTCGATCTCTGGGTTGGCAAGATCCCCTGGAGAAGGGAAAGGCTACTCACTCCAGTATTCTGGCCTGGAGAATTCCATGGACTGACTGTATAGTCCATGGGGTCGCAAAGAGTCGGACACGACAGAGTGACTTGCACTTTCATCTGTCTGAGAGTGGGGAAAGGTGAGCCCTGGGTGCTGACTGCTGGCCCTCCTCTCTTCTTTGCCCTGTGTCCCAGGCCATGTTCGAGCTCATCACTTCTGAGGCCTCCTACTACAAAAGCCTGAACCTGCTGGTGTCCCACTTCATGGAGAACGAGCGGCTGAAGAAGATCCTGCATCCGTCCGAGGCCCACATCCTCTTCTCCAACGTGCTGGACGTCATGGCCGTCAGCGAGCGGTGAGCCGGCGCCCCGGTCCTCATGGGCGCCTTCCAGTCCCCCCTCCTCACCCAGGGTGCAGCTGGGGCTGGTGGTGCGTGCCTGCTTCACTGGCTTCCCTGCCTTTGAATGTTTGGAGTTTTCTGTAATAAGCCATAACTGAATTGTTGCTGTTCCGTCACTAAGTCGTGTCTGACTCTCTGCAACCCCATGGACTGCAGCACACCAGGCTTCTCTGCTTTCACTTTCTCCTGGAGCTTGCTCAAACTCATGTCCATCGAGTCGGTGATGCCATCCAACCATCTCATCCTCTGTCGTCCCCTTTTCCTCTTGCCCTCAGCTTTCCCAACATCAGGGTCTTTTCCATTGAGGTAGCTCTTCCCATCAGGTGGCCAAAGCATTGGAGCTTCAGCTTCAGTATCAGTCCTTCCAGTGAATATTCAGGACTGATCTCCTTTAGGATGGACTGGTTGGATCCCCTTGCAGTCCAAGGGACCCTCAAGAGTCTTCTCCAACACTGCAGTTCGAAAGCGTCCGTTCTTTGGTGCTCAGCCTTCTTTATGGTCCAACTCTCACATGAAAAGATGAAAAAGCAAAAGATAACCTAAATACATAAACCCAGAGATCTTCCACCCTCCCAGCAACAAGGCCGGTGTGTCCCCCCGGACAGAACTGCTGCCTGCAGGTCCCGCCCATCAGCGCAGGCCTCGTGTGTCCTGCACCTGCACTGGACACAGCGGTGTCCAGGTGACACGCTCTCTATCCTGACGCCACCAGGCCCTGGCTTGGCGCGAGCAGGGCCCAAGATCCCCTGAGGGCAAATCAGAGCGCAGTCCTGGAGTTACACTTTCTCCTCTCCAGTTGCGTGGAAGTGGTGATTGGAACTGTGCTTATATTTTGCCTCAAGAAGGATGGGATGTGCTTAAGTGGAGGAGGAACAGACATCTATTGACTGATCATCGCGAAGAAGAGCTCTGGCCATTCTGTTAGGATAAGAGATCCATTTACCATTTGCACCTTATCCTGTGGAGGTTTGCAGCGAAAACTCAGCTGTTATCAGCGGGCCCAACCACCCCTGTTCCAATGAGAAATAGCACTTGGGCAGCAGCAGCCCCCTGCTCCCCATGTGGCTTTCCGTGGACCCTCCTGAGTGGGTCCCCCTGCACACAGACACCCCACCTTCCTGTTTGCAGCCCCCAGATCCTGCGGCAGTCCCCCCCCACCAGGTGGGCTCAGGGAGGTGAGAGCTGACTGAGACCAGAGCCGTCTTGGAGACCCCTCGGCCTCTGCCACTGCACCCCCATGCTGGGGGAGGGGTATCTATTTGTTTACATATCTGTTCATATGTTATTATGGAATATCCCAAACACGCAGAAGTAGAAACAGCAGAACAGCCCACGTTTCAGCATCTCGGTTCACCCACGGCCCCATCCGTCCCCCAACCCTGCCACCCACGGAAGCATTCCAAAGTGAACTCCCATCGTCATCTCACTTCATAAACACTTCAGTACGCATGTACGGAGGAGGTCTCTTTAGCAAATGTTCCTAATGTTATCATCTACCAGGAAACCTGGACAAGTAATTCCTTGATGTGATAGAACAGCCCCCTCGCTGGGACCCCCTCCTGTCGTATTGGTTTGGTGAGAACGTGTCCTCAGTCTCCCCCCTGCACCCCTAACCCAGCCGCTGCCCCCCAGGTTTCTGTTGGAGCTGGAGCGCCGGATGGAGGAAAACATCGTTATCTCAGACGTGTGTGACATCGTGTACCGCTACGCCGCTGACCACTTCTCCGTCTACATCACCTACGTCAGCAACCAGACCTACCAGGAGCGGACCTACAAGCAGCTGCTGTGAGTGTGGCCGGGGGCGGGGTCATCGCAGAGGCGCGGCCTGGGCAGCCCCCTCCTCCGACGCTGGCCCTGAGCTCTGGCCCCCGGACCTCTGCTTTCCCGGGACGGCTTCCAAGCCTGGCCGTGCTGGGGCTTTTGGTGCCACCGGGGAAATGGTGACCCCGGGACCGTCGGCCACGGCGACCACTGGACCTGTGTCCAGACGGCCGCGCAGGGCTCTGCAAGGTTTAAAAAAGGGAGCTTGAGGCCACGAGGACCACTCGAGGCCCAGGACGGTAGGAGAGTGGTTTGAATCAGAGACAAAGGCAGGGATTGGGGAGGGAGTCTTTTTGGTGATTCTCCAGCATCTGGACTACGTGTGTGCTCGGTTGTGTCCGACTCTTTGTGACCCCATGGACTGTAGCCCGTCAGGCCCCTCTGTCCATGGGATTCTCCAGGCCAGTATACTGGAGTGGGTTGCCATGCCCTTCTCCAGGGGATCTTCCCGACCCAGGGATCAAACCAGCTTCTCCTACATTGGCAGGTGGATTCTGTACCACTGCACCACCTGGGAAGCCTTCTCCAGCCAAGTTCAGTTCAGTTCAGTTCAGTCGCTCAGTCGTGTCCGACTCTTTGCGACTCCATGAATCGCAGCACGCCAGGCCTCCCTGTTCATCACCATCTCCCGGAGTTCACTCAGACTCACATCCATTGAGTCAGTGATGCCATCCAGCCATCTCATCCTCGGTTGTCCCCTTCTTCTCCTGCCCCCAATCCCTCCCAGCATCAGAGTCTTTTCCAATGAGTCAACTCTTCGCATGAGGTGGCCAAAGTACTGGAGTTTCAGCTTTAGCATCATTCCTTCCAAAGAAATCCCAGGGTTGATCT
>SJYT01065778.1:1400125-1410483 GCA_006410635.1 Cephalophus harveyi | reverse complement strand
GCATTGCCTTTCTTTGGAATTGGAATGAAAACTGACCTTTTCCAGTCCTGTGGCCACTGCTGAGTTTTCCAAATTTGCTGGCAGATTGAGTGCAGCACTTTCACAGCATCATCTTTCAGGATTTGAAACAGCTCAACTGGAATTCCGTCACCTCCACTAGCTTTGTTCGTAGTGATGCTTTCTAAAGCCCACTTGACTTCACATTCCAAGATGTCTGGCTCTAGATTAGTGATCACATCATCATGATTATCTGGGTCGTGAAGATCTTTTTTGTACAGTTCTTCTGTGTATTCTTGCCACCTCTTCTTAATATCTTCTGCTTCTGTTAGGTCCATACCATTTCTGTCCTTTATCGAGCCCATCCTTGCATGAAATGTTCCCTTGGTATCTCTAATTTTCTTGAAGAGATCTCTAGTCTTTCCCATTCTGTTGTTTTCCTCTATTTCTTTGCATTGAATTTTACTATCTGCCCACTTTGTAAACTTCCTTGGGGCTCCCGTTGAGAGAAGTTTTTCATCAACTTGCCTCTTTTGAGTTCTTCACATTTCTGGGCCATGTTTCGACTACAGTTTAAACGATGATACGTTCTTAGCACACTCAACTGGCCCTAAAGGACTCTCTGGGTGGTGACTCTGGACTTTATGCTTCGCTGGGTCTTTCCATCAGTGCCGTTCACTGGGGGTGTTTTAAAAGTTGAGCCCTTGGGGATTTAGGTGTTTGACATTTGGGGTTTGCAGTGGGGATTTGAGGGAATCCGGATGCCAGTTTTGAAGACAAGCATTGAGAAGACAGTCACACAGGAAGCGAGGACTCTGGATACTGCATGCCCCAGGGTCCACTGGTGTGGCCCATGAGAGCAGACTCTCTGGGCTGAGTGCCGTGTCCCTGATGACAGGCAGTCCCGGGCCCCCATCTGCCCTCTAGCCGTGGTTTCCACTGCCCAACCCATCTGCATAAGAGACATCCCCGGGCAGGAGCAGCCCAGGTTCTCCTTGCAGCCGTCTCCAGCCTGCTGCCTGCTCCTGTCACTACGTGGGTTTACCTTGCCACCATTTCCTGCTGGGGAAATCGTCGAATTATGCATCTGATTCATAGTCTTGGCCATACAAGGAATTCTTGCCTTCCCACACAACAACATATTTTGCTAAGTTTTCATGGGCCGGGCATGTGAAGTCACTATTGTTATTTGACTTGTACATGAACGGTTTGTTTTGCAGAGAAAAAAAAGAGAGAAAGAATGGATGCATGGACGCATCCTCTGTGCCCGTAGGCTGGCTGGTTCCTACGAGGCTGTGCATGGGGAGGAAGCCTCTCCAACTCATGCCTCCTACAAGCCAGAGAGGGCTTCCCAGGTGGCGCTAGTGGTAAAGAACCTGCCTGCCAACGCAGGAGACATAAGAGATGGGGGTTCCATCCCTGGGTCGGGAAGATCCCCTGGAGGAGGGCATGGCAACCCACTCCAGTATCCTTGCCTGGAGAATCCCCAGAGACTGAGGAGCCTGGTGGGCTACAGCCCATGGGTTCGCATAGAGTTGGACACTACTGAGGCAGCTCAGCACCGATGCTCTCATCTGTGTGCCCAGCCAGGAGAAGGCAGCCTTCCGGGAGCTGATTGCACAGCTGGAGTTGGACCCCAAGTGCAGGGGGCTGCCCCTCTCCTCCTTCCTCATCCTGCCTTTCCAGAGGATCACGCGCCTCAAGCTGTTGGTCCAGGTACCCGACTCTCTCCCCCTGCCACCTCCCCAACCTCAGGTGCCGCCCGTTTCCTTTGGTCAGTCCAGGTCTCTGCTGGCTTTCTGGGAAGTCCATGTGCTCCACAAATGCTAATTAAGCTCCTCCTGTGTGCCAAGCAGTGGGAGACTCAGCCCCTGCTGCTGGAGAGCCAGATCCTGGTGGAGAGAGAGAGACACACACACACACAGCCAGGAAGTGGTCATGGCTGAGGACGATGAATCGGGGTGACATAATAGGGGTGACAGCCTGGCCCACTCCTGGGCCGGGGGGGGCGGGATCAGGAAGGGCTCTCAGGTGAATGACATTTAAGCGAAGACTTGACTGATGGGGAGAGCCATTCATCTGACGGGGAACTGCTTTCAGGCAGAGGTCCTGGGGCAGCAAGGTCCACAGATGGGTCGGCCAGCCATGAGCTGGGGAACGTGATGGGAATGAGTGTGGAGATGTGGGCAGAGGCTGGTCAGTGGCCTGCTGGGCCAGCTGAGGCATTGGAGCCTATTCCCTGTGCTGGGGGGTACTCCTTTTAGTGGACGTTGGTTAAGAGCTCAAAGCAGCTGCCACGTGGAGAGTGCCAGGCAGGAGGGCAAGAGTGGAAGTGGGAGCGACTCGAGAGAGAGAGGTGGGTTGGCGGGCATCGGGGTGGGGGGCATCCTGGAGGGGTATCAGTGAACAGAGCCCCGCACTTGCTACCGTGGAGAAAGAAGGAAGGAGAGTCTTTGGTTTGAGCAGCTGGACTGATGATCCTGTTTCCCGAGGTGGGGAAGTCGTGGTTCGGTGTTGGACCATTGGGAGGACTTTGAGCCGTTGAACACCAAGTTTAGGGTCAAAGGGAGAAGTCAGGGTGGGCGCTCTTGGCACCCAGGTGGCATTAAACCAGGTTTCATCCCAGTGAGACAAGGTGGACCTGAGCCACACTGTCCGCTGGGAGATGGATTTGCGATTAGGAATGGGTAAAGGTGGGGTTTGCTGAGCACCGTCCCCAGCTTGATAAGGGAGGGGTAAGGCGGTGTCAGAACTGACTGCGTGTCACTGGCTTGGTTGCTGGGCAGAGACAGGCAGGTGACCACACAGAGCAGGCTGGGGGCCTGCAGCTGAGGGATGGCCAGCGGTGGGTCTGGTCTGGGGCTCAGGAGAGAGTGAAAAGCGTGCCCATCACTCTGGTGTCCAGCTGGTGGGGGTGATCCTCCACTGTGTGGGATAGCTGGAGATGTTTGTTCTGAAGCCACAACGTGGGGCAGCCTGGATGGGGCGGGAGGGAGGTGGACTGTGCTGAGATGTGCCCAACCCTCCTATGGGGTGAGAACAGGTCCAAACTACGGGCATGAGGAGACCCGGGAGGCAGGAACCGTGTAAAATGTGAAGAGCAACGCAAAAATTGCCATTTATAGGTGAAATTCCAAAAAATCCAACTACTGGAAAAAATACTTTTTTTTTTTTTTTCCAATAAAACCAGAGTGGAAAAAACCTCCGGGTCATTGCTACTTAGCTTCAGATGACAGGCCCACTCTTGCTGCTGCAAAGGTTGAGCTCGATTCGGGACGGGCGACCCTGGGTGACCCTCCCCGGGCTGCCGGTCCTGCCTTCCCGCCTCCCTGCTGCCGCGTGGTCGGTCCCTTTGCTTCGGTTTCTGCTGTAAGGGGACTGGGGCTCTGGCATGGCCCTCGTAGTTAGTCCTGGGGAGACCTCGACTCACCTTAGAGCCAGGCGGGGCTTGTGTGCAATGCTTGGCCCCCCGGGTCAGTGGCTGGTTCTCCCGCCCCACGTCCGCGCTCTTCGTGGGGGCGTCACAGCCATGTGAGGCTGCTGGGACCAGCGGGGAGGCCGCCACGCAGAGGGCGGGGAACGGAGGAACGGCCGTCCACGATGAAACCAAGTGTGGACTCTCCCTGTGCCCAGAACATCCTGAAGAGGGTGGAGGAAAGATCTGAGCGCGAAGGCACCGCCTTGGATGCCCACAAGGAACTGGAGCTGGTGAGTCGCGCTTCTTCTTTGCACGTTTCCCAGTAAACTGTCTTCTCCTCTAGACCCACCTCCCTATCCTGCTCTCTCCTGTCTTGGTATTGTCTCTGGAAGATGCAAATTCACTTTCATATTTGCTCTGGCAATTCAGAAAAGTCACCGGGTCCAAAAAATAAGTCAGGTGGGGCTGCACAGGCAGAGGGCTTCCTTCTCCCCCAGGCTACCGCCGTGCGGGGTGGACCAGGCCCCCAGCGGGCGCCCTTTACCCACAGACGTGTTTGTGGACCCCTCCCGCCAATCCCACACCGCTGCCCCAACCATGGCCCTCGGAGGCCCCGCGTTCATCCTTTCCCGTTTCCAATGTCAAAAGCTCCGGCTTTTCCCTCCCCACCCACGTTCTGAGGACAGTTCTGGCTCTGCTTAGGCCCTGGGCAGCTCTGCTCCGGGCTTCCTACTGCAGTCCCCTCCATCCCACCTTTCCCCTTCCCATCTATCTCCCAGCCCTCAGCCCTAGGGCTGCAGGAGACACGCCCGCTCTGCCGAGTTGGGCCTTTGCTGCCCCAAAGTGGAGTGAAACCATCTCCCCTCTTGATCCTCGGCCAGAAGAGCTTCCTCCTGGAAGCTGTCAGCAGAGCACATGCTGGGGTGGAGGGGTCGGCGGATGTTCAAAGATTTGTCTTAAAACGTTTGTCTTAAAGCACCGTCGCGTGTGTGTGGTTCTGGGTGTCCACTGGAGCTGCGAGCCCACTCTTGGCATCTGTGCGGGGGGCCACTGTTGTGCTGGTGACCCTGTAACAGGGCCTGGCGTTGAGAATTCTTTCTCACTTAGCGTACAGCGGCAGCAGCTTAGCAAAAGGGCATCTCAGTGAAAGGACTAGCCTCCACAGCTGACAGGCGGTGGTTCTGAGCCGTGAAAGACGCTGGGAAACTTGGCCTCCGGAGGAGATGAATTCAATCCGGGGCCGGTGACAAGGCTTGATCACTCAGAGCTTTTTTGTGTGATAAAGTTTTATTAAAGTATAAAAGAGATAGACAAAGCTTCTGACATAGACATCAGAAGGATGTCAGAAAGAGCGCCCCCTTGCTAGTTTTTAGCAAACTGTTTCATGTCTGTTCAGTTCAGTTCAGTCGCTCAGTTGTGTGACCCCATGGACTGCAGCACGCCAGGCCTCCCTGTCCTTCCCCGTCTCCCGGAGTTCACTCAGACTCACGTCCATCGAGTTGGTGATGCCATCCAGCCATCTCATCCTCTGTCGTCCCCTTCTCCCCCGCCTTGAATCTTTCCCAGCATCAGGGTCTTTTCAAATGAGTCAGCTCTTTGCATCAGGTGACCAAAGTACTGGAGTTTCAGCTTCAGCATCAGTCCTTCCAATGAATATTCAGGACTTGGTCTGTTAGCAAGCTATTAATCAGATAAGAGAGACAGCTCAAGGCTGAGGGAGTTTCACCAGGGCTCTGTCCCACAATATGCATTTTTGAGATGGGATGGAACGAGGTGTGTCATTTCTTGGCCATAAAACAATTGATGTGAATACTGGTTTGTTGAGTCAATATCAGGCCAAGGTTTGAGAAAAGAAAAAAAGTTAGTCTTAGGTGGAACCATTTTGAGTAAAGGCAAATTCCAAAGCAAATACATACTTTCATTATGTCATTCAGTTCAGTTCAGTCGCTCAGTCGTGTCCGACTCTTTGTGACCCCGTGAATCGCAGCACGCCAGGCCTCCCTGTCCATCACCAACTCCCAGAGTTCACTCAAACTCATGGCCATCGAGTTGGTGATGCCATCCAGCCATCTTATCCTCTTTCTGGGGAGTTCCTCTTTCAGAATCCTGTCATTAACATAGCTTAAGAAAAACATTTCCATAAGAAAACCAGATTGATTAGCTCAAAGTTTGAGACCAGGTGTCGTCATGGCAACACAGAACTTTAAGAGAAACCTCCTTTTAATTTTGTATAGAGGGGGAAAAAAATCTGACACTTGTAGTTTGTTTCCTCCTGCTGCTTAAGGGAGAGATTAAAAAAAATGTCTGACTCTTGCAGCCTGTTTCCTCCCTTTGGAGACCCCTGGCCTCCCTGCCTGTTACGCTCTTGCTTTGAGCCGTGAGGACTTTGTAGCTGAAGGCAGTCATTTCTCCCCAGGTCTCTCCTCCTGTCGCTCAGGCCAGGCCAGGTGGCTGCGAAATCCCTCTGGCGACTCTACCCTTTGAATACTGGGGAAAATGGCCCTCCCCTGCCAGCCTAGTTGGGGAAAGGCTGGCGCCTTGAGCGGGCTGGTCAGGGAGGGTGGCCCGCCAGCCTGGCTGCCTCTGCCTCTGCCGTGCCCGGGACACATGCCCCTGGTCAGATGGGAGCTCCACCCCAGCTCCCACTGGCCCCAGTGGTCTCGGGGCACCAGCCAGTGTTCTCTGTTTTCAAGTTGTTTTTTGCTTTCCTCTCCCTTTTTATTTTCTGGTAGTGAAAGGTATACTCTAGCTTCTCATTATCACTTTTTATAAAGGTGGGGTTTTTTTCCCCCTAATTTATAAAGACGGTGAATACAGATTCACACACTGTATAAACAGAAATGTGGCAAAGATCCACAGTTCTCCCACACCCCACTGCCAATGTGCTGGAGCCCACCTTCCAGACGGACGCCTGCACACATGGTTGTGTTCCCTGCAGAAGGGCTTGTGGTTTATAAGCTGGCTTTGCCTCCGATTCAGTGGGCATCCCTGGTGGCTCAGCAGTAAAGAACCCGTCGGCCAATGAAAGAGACCCTGGTTTGATCCCTGGGTCGGGAAGATCCCCTGGAGAAGGGAATGGCTACCCACTCCAGTATTCTTGCCTGGAGAATCCCATGGAGGAGCCTGGTGGGCTACAGTCCTTGCAGTCACAAAGAGTCAGACACGACCTGAGTGGCTAACACATTCTCTCAGTGTATGTAAAGTTAGTGCTTTTTTTCATGACTTCAGAGTACAGGGTTATGTGGCTTTACAAGCACTAATCAATCCCAGCTGCCCCACTGGCAGACATTTAGTTTGAGGACAGCTTTCCTCGTTCCAAACACCACTGCAGGGGATACCCCATACACGCACCTCTGGGCGCTGTCTTCCTTCCCGCATGCTGAGTGCCAGGCCCTGTTCTCGACACCCGTGATCCTGTACGGATATCGTGTCCTCGGAACAAGGTCGCAGAAAATCTGCTTTCATTTGGCCTCTTGGTACCCGGGTGGCCTCCCAGGAAGCTTGGGAGACTTCCCTTGCAGCACGTGACAGAGCCTGAACCCCAGGCCTTGGGCATTTCCAGGCTGACAGATGAGATAGGACATCTTGCTGGAAACCGTTCTCTTAGGTGATGCGAGGGGTCAGCGTTGCTTTCTGTTCTCTCTGGAGTCCGCGTCCTGCCAAGGACAAGGCCCCAGCTTTCTCCACTGGAACTGAGACCCCACTGAGACTGGCCAGTCAGTGTCTCAGCTGCGGCCTGAGTGCCCAAAGGACGTGGCCAGAGGCCGCCGGCTGCGCAGGCCTGACGTGTCTGCCCTCCTGTTCCAGGTGGTGAAAGCATGCAACGAGGGCGTCAGGAAGATGAGCCGCACGGAGCAGATGATCAGCATCCAGAAGAAGATGGAGTTCAAGATCAAGGTCAGCCACGCGGCCCTGGCCCCGCCCGCCAGCCTGCCTGGGGCGCAGGCCACTGGCCAGGCCCGCTGAACGGCCACACTTGGGTCTCAGCATGGTGCCACCCCCACCCAGGCCCTCCCTGACCTAGCGGAGGGCCCTCCCCTGCCCCCAGTCACCAGGCCCTCTCACTGGCCTAGACTGTTTTCTTGCAGGGCAGCGCAGGGACCCGAAAGCGGCCTGCTCTCAGTTACTGGCTGCGTGACCTTGAACAGTCAGCTCGAAAGAAGAATATGACATGAGCCAGTCCAGGGGGTCTTAATCCTGGGTGATTTGAAAATCGGGTGGAAGTTACCCACCTTCTTCCCCAACTTTGTGTAAAGCTTCAGGCACCAGTGACCCTAAGGGCTCCCAGTGTTTCTGGTGATGTGGGCACAAGGGCACGGTGCCCGCCGAGGGTCTGTGAGGTCACGCTGGTTCTCTGGGCGCCGAGCCTCAGTTGAAGATGCAGACCTCGGGATGGTGGGGAGGCCTCACGTAGCTCCACTTGCTGGCTGAGTGCTGGGTGCCGAGTAACCGCCCCAGAGCCGTGGAGTGGGGGAGTGCAGGCCCGGCCTCCTCGCCCTCGGGGACTCAGTTCTCCCCTCTCCCCTGGGAACTTGAACCCTCCTTTGATTCTGCATCACTCAGGCTGAGCCTGGTGAGGCATGATAGCACACACAGGCACCCACGTGTACACACACACACACACCCATGAGTACAGACGCATACAGGACACAAGCACATATACATAGATGCACACGTGGACACACAAACAACAGACAAATACACACCTGCCCACTCAGGCACACACACACGCCCTTCCCGTGTGCCCAGCACCCACCCATCCCTCCCACCAGTGCCCGTGTCCTGGGCCCAGCGCGGTCCCCAACACCTGTTACCATGGTTACCGCTCCAGTTGGGGTACCAGGGGAGCTGGGGCGGGGTGCGGAGGGCGCAGCCTCCCCTGACACGGGCCCCCCTGCCCCTCAGTCTGTGCCCATCATCTCGCACTCCCGCTGGCTGCTGAAGCAGGGCGAGCTGCAGCAGATGTCCGGCCCCAAGACCTCGCGGACCCTGCGGACCAAGAAACTCTTCCGGGAGATTTACCTCTTTCTCTTCAACGACCTGCTGGTGATCTGCCGGCAGATTCCGGGGTGAGCGGCAGGTGGGAGGGGCGGGGAGTCACTGGGGCCTGGGGGCGGTGTCCTGGGCCTTCGGGCAAGTTTATTTAAACCCCTGAGCTTCGCTAGTTTTTCCCTCCTGCCGACTGGGGGGCGGTCCTCCTAAGTATGGGCTGGGGGTGAGGGGGACAGGCTTCCGAAGGGGTTGAGGAGCGGCCGCAGTGGGGCCAGTCCTGCTGGCCAGGGCTGGGGTGGGAGGTCTCCTGGGAATCCGGGCGTCCTGGGGACCAACAAGCCCCTCCGGCCACCCGGGTCCCTAGAGACAAGTACCAGGTGTTTGACTCCGCCCCGCGGGGCCTGCTGCGCGCGGAGGAGCTGGAGGACCAGGGCCAGACGCTGGCCAACGTCTTCATCCTGCGGCTGCTCGAGAACTCGGACGACCGGGAGGCCACCTACATGCTGAAGGCGTCCTCTCAGTGAGTGCCCAGGGCTGCCGTCCCCTTCCCCGGGGCTCGCTGTCCGCCCAGCTCCCGTGTTTCCTCCCCCAGGCCGTGTCCAGAGGGTTTCCATCCCGTGTTAGTGTCGGCGTTGGGGGTGGGCACGTTGCTGGCTGTGTGTGTTTGTGTGCTTGTGCGCATGTGTGTGTGTGTGCACGCGTGTGTGTTCCCTTGGGCCTCAGACTCTGATGAGCTGTTGTAAAGCCCTTGGGCCAGGCCAACCAGTGAACCACTGCTGCTGGGCAGCCTCAGGCCCACCTGCCACCCCTGAGCAGCCAGGCCGTCTCCCCTGCACCCCCAGGGCTCTGAGAGGGATGGCCAGGTCCATGTGGGGCGATGCTCTGTGGGCTCCAGAGCTGGGACGCCCAGTACCCAGCCCCCTGCACACCAGAACTCACAGGTGCCGCCCAGCACATCAAGCCCAGTTCCGACTGCCTCGGGGGGACGGAGTGGCATCAGCCTCTCCGAGTGCACGATTGTGGCTTAGGGCAGCTGACCACCCAGGGCTCACCTCTGGGTGAATGTCAGGGCATCGTGGGCTCACTCTCCCTCACCCACTGACTTGAAAGATGCTCCCAGGGAGGTTCTGCAGGGCTCCGCCTGGCCCACTCCCCGCTGCCAAGCTCGGGACCCCGGGGCCAGCCTGCTGGGTGCCTGGCACTGCAGTTCCCCTCGGGTGGTCCCTGACGCTCTGTGTTGGCGGCACCTGCCCTCTTCCTGACCCAGGAGCGAGATGAAGCGCTGGATGACCTCGCTGGCCCCCAACCGAAGAACCAAGTTCGTTTCCTTCACGTCTCGGCTGCTCGGTAAGCAGCCCACTGGGGAGGGGCCACCCATCGGGTGGGACAGGTGATAGTCAGGGAGGACCTGCAGGTCATCCTCGGACGGGGCCCTCTGCAGTCCGCCTAAAGGGCCTTTGAGGCTGCTGGAAGGCTGCTTCGACTGCCCCGGGGTCCTTCGCACCCCGATGCAAGCTCGGTACCCCACGGAGGAGAACACGATGTGCCTGAGCTCTGCAAACGTTTCCACGGTTAATGAAGACATAAAAGTCACCATGTCTTAAGTGACCGGTGCCGCAAGGAAACCAGAAAGGATTTGGCCCAGGAGGCAAACGCCAGTGTTCTCTGGGGCGGCCAATTGTCTGAAAACGTTCCAAAATAGGAAAGGGCTCAAGCGCCATCCTGACCACGCTCACGGAGTCCTGAGCGTCCCCAGGCCGCTGCCAGGGCCCAGCCCAGGACCCAGCCCAGGACCGAGGAGCCTCCTTCAAACTCTAAATAAGAGCCCCCCCGCACGCGCTAGGACTTGTTCAGAACTGCCGGCTGTTTTGACGTGCTTTTCTTTGGAGCCACGCCCATCCCTCCCTCCAATGGGCCCTTTTCCAGCGGCTGCGAGTCTGCCCTGTCTCCT